>BQNB010003816.1:34985-71679 GCA_026074375.1 Tanacetum coccineum
ATCAAATAAGCTTGTGAGAGCTTTTAGGATTAAATCTACAAGCTTTTAAGAAATTTTAAAAGAATAAGCTAAGAAAATAAGCTAACGAAAGTAGCTTATTGGATAAGCGAACATGCGAAGAAGAAAATAAGCAACAATAATAAGCAAACCATGATTTTCCTTAAGCTCAAACATACTCGATACAAAATCTCAATAAGCTTGCGAATTAAGCTTGTACAATAAGCGAGAAATTGTAAATAAGCTAAATCTAAACAAAAATAAGCTAAAAACTAACTAGAGAAAATTTTAAACTAAAAATCCTAATTAATAAAAATATGGGGAGGCGTGTGATATTTATAGCCAAGAGAAGGGCGAGTTTTGTAATTTTTCTGTCACCGCCTCATGTGTTTTTGTGCCAATCATTGGCCATCAATGCCAATCACACAAATAGCCAGACCTCGTACCTCTGATCCAGCCATTATCGAGGCACCACGTGGACTAAAGACTGTTGAATTTGTACGCAGCAATTGAGAGACGTTGGATCATTTATCAATTGTTCATTTCTTTCTTCCTGCATGAAATGAGAGTGCAAACTAACACACGACGTGTCTTCTTTTAATTGGTCTACATATTTTGAGTGGAGGAGCACGTGCACTCCAAATGAATTAATAAAGGGGCACGTGAGGATTCCCTTTTTATTCCCACATTCGTTCACAATTTCCTTCTATCAATTTTAACAATTGCTCATGCCACGTGTCCTTGTCTCATTTGCCCATTCCATGATAGTGCATAGGCACGTGAACTCACCTATTTAATTTCGAGTCACGTGGGCTGATGTCATATGACGTTACATCCATACTTAATATCACATTTTATTAACTCATATTGGCCTTTAAATGGGCTTATGCAAGCTTGGGCTGGCCCGGCCCATAAAATGGGTTACAGACTGGCCTAATAAGATCCGAGGGCACCGTTGGGCTGGGTTTCTTGCGCTCTTTCCAATGGCATGCTCGGGGTCTTTTTGCAACTTTGTCTTGATCTTGAATATTAAGCACTCTTGACCAAAACGAACCCGCAAATTCTCGTTTTTGCTTTGTTTTCAATCCGTTTTACCTGCAAGACATAAAAATACCAAACAAACATATTTGCAATATAATTAAGCATATTTTAGTATTTTTAGTCTGATTAATAGTGTTTTACTGGGTAATAAGGATGTGTATTTTAGCACACATCAAACTCCCCCACACTAAGTCATTGTTGGTCTCACACGCAATGCTTATCAAACAAACTCGAAAATAAATAGTTTTATCCCCTTTTAACTTATGACCCCTCACAATCAAACAAGAACAGAAAAGGTCCATTAAGAAGGTTTAAAAATCATTTAATTCGAGAGCGCCTCCGTTTTAACCACTTATTCATTAATAAATAAAATTAAGAGAAAATTTTAAAATTTAAATAAAATTATTTAAAAGGCTTTAAGAACGGGAGTTCGTCATCCTTGACTTTTCACAATCGCCAAACCAAGCTTAAAACGAAATCACAGCCAAATATAAGATTAGATGCTAACACTACTCATAAATGCTAATTGTGTAAGTGTAAACTAACTTTTTGCTCCCATTATTCCTAAATCCTCTACAGATTATTATTATTATTATTGGTGACGAATAAATTATGGCCTTATTAATATAAAGTAAACCCGGTTTAGACCATAATTAGTTTGAAATCCTTTCCTAAAGAGACGATATGGTGAGAATAAGGTCCACATTAAGGTTCTAATTTCTCATGATTTAGGGGTTATCTTTTTTATTTCATCCAAAACAACTCAACTACGAGTCCAGAGATGGAGGCTTTATTTAGATAACCCCGGAGTTGAAATTTGGCTTTATTATTATTACTATTATTATTATTGCAACATTATTAAACCTCCCGATCCTTTAAGCAACTGCCACATCGGTATGCGAGCTGACCATGGTCCAGGAGTCTTATTTCGACCAGGAGATCCTTGACCTTTTTGAAAACTGTCACATCCGGCAAGATGCATCAAACTTTTATCAGTCTCGGATTATTATAACTATGTGCCTTATTTTGAAGGCTGCAACATCGGTTGTGAGCCGGCAAGATGCAGTATAACTTTTTATTACCCCTAATATTTATTAATATCTCTTTCCTCCACCCTTTATACGACTGTTTCAATCGGATATGCAGCCGACCGATGATCAAATCTTATTTCGGCTTTGGTTTATTAAATAATTTATTATTATTATAGCCCCAAATTCAAGTCCTGTGGACTTTTAACACAACTGTCACTTCGTATGGCGAGCCGAACCATCGGTCCAGGAGTCTATTTCCCTATAACACGACAAAACCTTGATGTTACCTTACTTTCACCAAAGGAAGCCCTACTAAGAAATTAAACCTAAGAATCGCAAAAACTAAAGTAACTTTATTTATTCACAATTAATATAACTTTTATAAAGCCGAGGGGAGCAAAAAGCCAAAAAAAAAAATAAAAAAAATATTGGTGGAATAAATATTTATATATATATATAAATATATTAACAATTAACCTCTATGAACTCTAAAGAGATCCAACTACTCCACGCTTAGCATCTAACTTATATTCAACTCTGTCACTTTTCGTTCTTTGCAAAATTTTAAAGTTAAGCAAATGCTTAGTCTCAAAAGCTAAGGGGAAAGCTAGAGTGTAAAACTCGATCAAGTCAAAAATCTCCTAAGTTCTACGGGCCTACTTATTTATATATTTTTATATTTTCATAATTTTTTTTTCATTCATTCATTTTTTTTTCATTTTTTTGTAACAATAAAATTTTAAAATTTTGGTCAAAACGAGGTTGCGAGGGAACACATATAGGCACAGGTAAGATCACATTTCGATAGAAATCCCCCCCCCACACACTTAGAACCGAACATTGGCCTTAATGTTCAAAAATGTCGGGTTTTACCCCCACACTTAGGAAAGAAACAGGAAAATGCTGGTAATTCTAAGTGTGAATGGGGAAACACAATATATAGTACATAAATCAGATTAAGTGAGTTCCAAATAAGCAAAAGAACAAAGAGACCGGAATAAAAAAATAAATGAATTGGCAATAATTGAAAACAAGCATGGGTCTTCACATCTAAGAAATCCAGCAATCAAAAACAACACACAAACAAACGAAAGAAGCACGCCCCACTACTAGGGCAATATAATCACAACACTTATTATTAAGTAAAATAAAGAAAATAGAAAAGACACTGGTTGTGAAAAGTGTAAAATACACGAATCTGTTTGATTACCAAAAATAACCCAATTAAACCCAAAACCTGCTAAAAATGCAAAAATTACTTGTTTTTGTTGTTTGTGTGTGCAGGTACGAATAAATCAAAAAGTACACGAAACCCATCAAAAACGGCAACCACAGACAAAACGCACGAGGCACGTAAAGAGCACAATGAAGCCAACCATTCAAAAGCCAAAGCCAAATTAAATCAACTCTCAGTCAAGCTATTGGTCAACAAAAGTCAACCCATGAAGAAGACAACAGCCTCAAAATGTTTCAAAATAACCCTCCAAGTTTTCAAAAGTTCACATATTGTCCCTAAAGGCTTAAATGGGCTACCTAACAAAAAATACCAACCCGATCCAAAGCCCATAACCAAGAAGGCCCAAAATACCTGATCCCTAAGCCCAATGAGAACCTTTATTAATTAAAACCGACAATGTTCATTCCTACCAATTTTTCCAAAGTCTATTTTTACCTTAGGACTCTTGTCAGGTGTAAACCAGACGGCCCGGAGGGAGTGTAGTGGACCGGACGGCGTGGTGGGCTTTTGGGTTGTTCTGAGTCACTCTCAGCCTGCTAGAGAGTGAGTCAAGATAAGAATCTATCTCTTTACTATGCGCGTCTCGTGAGTATCTATCTAACAAGTTTAACAACTAGCTGTCACGACAGAGATCACAGGTGCCGGTCTAGATGCGCTATTCACTCTGTCACACATTTTATTACTTAACGCGCTTATGATTCAAAATCAAAGGGCTTTTGGAAATTGAGGGTCAAGGACGACAATTCAAGTGTAGTAGTACAAGATGGCAGGGTTAAATTAGTCACTTAAGCGTTTCATTAACCAATCTCATCAAAGAATCACACGTTGGATGTGGGAAAGCACACAAGGATGATGGATTTGGCTCTATTTTCACTCACAAAACAAGCACAAGCTGTCACATCAAGGAATGACAGCTTGGCAATCCGTGGGAAAAAGATCATGATCCAAGGGCTCTAAATCATAATCCAATGATTAGGAAAATGAATGGCAGAGATTAGTGATGCAAGCAAGGGCCTAGAATCTTCATCAACAGGCTATAAATAGCCCTCACTATCACACACACATGGGATCTAGTTTTTATAGTAGCTTTTTAGTGTAGCTTAAAATTTCCTTTTTAGCTTATGTAATTTTAACATCTCACTTAGTATATTTACCTTTTTAAGTATGTAATCAAGTTAATTAAAGAATTCCATTCTATTTTGTCATAAGCTTCTTTTGAAATTTACTCATAAGCTCTCTTTTCTTTTCAAACCTTAACTATCTATGTCCACAAGCCCTCATAACTATTTTTCAGCTCTCAGCTATCATAAGCTAGTGATTGAGCTTGTTTAATTCAGTCTTAATAAATATTTAAATCATAAAGTTAGTTAATCCTATTTACCTTTGCTTTTGGATAAATAAGCTATGGAAGGAGAGCTAGCTTTGGAAGAGCTCTCAAGGACTATTACTGGCTTATATTGTAAATAAGCCAGAGCTAGTAGATAAGCTCTAGGACCAATTACTTTAATTTAGCTAAGCTTCAAGTAAGTTTTCCTTTACTTTCCTTGTTTTTCAATATTTAGCTTAATAATAGTTTATTAGTATAGATCTGCTTATTAGCTTAATTTAGTTGCTTATTTGAGCTTATTTGTGTTTAATCTTGCTTATTAGTTATTAATATTAATCTGTTTTTAGCTTATAAGTTGTAGATCATAGTATTTCATATTCTGTCTTAAAACCTAAAAAAATACCCTAAAATTAGTTAGTGTAGTCATTAATCTTTGAATTATTAGCTTATCTAGTTGTTAGATCATGTTTATTAAGGTAGTATAAGCTGTTAATATTCGGGTATGTAAGTTTATTCAATAGAATTTCAAATTCTTAGTCTAAGAAAATAAAAAAAAAAGCAATCTGTCAAGCATTACGGCGTGTTTGGGAAAAAGCCTAGTTAGAACACATACCGTCAAAGCCTGTGTTTGATCTTTAGACAGTTGATTATCAAAATTGATAATGTTTTGATAGACTGACGGTATTATTTAGCTTTTGAAGATTTATGGCTTATAAGTTTGTCTCAGCACGAAGGGGGGGAGTTTAAATTTTTCATAGTGATTTCACTTGTGAAATTTTGAAGCCAAACCATACACGGTTTTTGTTCCTGCTTGTTTTGAGTTTCAACCACTCAAAAAGAGTGTTAGTGCAGGTTTAACCTCACAGGTTATCTCATCATTTGGTTGGCTTTGCCATTTGCCTCAACATAATAAACAAGTAGTTAGTACTGGTTGATCTTTTAGGCCATTTAATTTATTAATCTAGGATTTAGGTTCTTAAATTTAAGTAGCTTATAGTTATCTTATAGCTTAATATAGATTAGGATTTGTTTTACAATTTCTAGCTTATTTCTTTTAGGTAAATTTGCTGTCAAAAGTTTCAAAACACCAAAATCAGTAGTAACAAAAGTTAGCTTTTAAATCTTAATTTCTAGCTTATAGGATTAGGTTTTATCAATTAGTTTAATAGCTTAATAGTTGTTTAATAAGTTTTTAAATGATCATAGTCTAATATAGGCTTAAATGTCTTTACTTTAATATTATTTTGAGCTTTTTTGAGTAAATTCCTGAGTTTCACCTTTTGATCTTCAAATTCAGCTAGGGGTAAGTGTTTATAGCTTAAGTAGCTTATCATTTTTAGCTTATGCACATCATAAGCTACATAGGACAGTTTTTGTTTTTTAATTGGAGCTTAAGTTAAAGCTTGTGCAAAGCTTTTAATCCAATGTTAGGAATAAATCTTCACAAGACTTAATACTGCCAATAGTACTAATGGAGTTAGTACTGCCAGTACAAACTTAGTACTGCCAATGTTAATTAATACTGCTAGTAGAGAAGAGTTTATACTGCTGTTGGTGGAGAAGTTAATACTGCTAGGCTTATTTTAGTACTGCTAGACCAAATTTAGTACTGCTGGATGACCGTAGTACTGAGCTGAGTCTAACAAATTTTTCATGTAATTAATAAGCCGTTAGATATTTTCGCCTAATACCTATGGAATAGGGTTTGACACAAATTGGACTTTATGCTCCTACTATAAATTCTCATGGTTAGATTCATGATAACTTCTATATCTTTAAATTGCAAATAATAATCTACGATTTCTGCGATAACATTGCAATTAACTTCCTCAACTTCATAATTTACATACACCACATTTCCCACTCGCTTACTCACTAGTTGTATTTCCTGGAAAACTTGGAGTTTTGTGACAAGCACAACATGGTAGCGTTTCTAGAAAAATCTACGGGAAGTGCAGGGTTCCATCAGATCATCGATTCCTAAGAATCGAAGTCACATTTGCGAAGCACTCACCCAGAAGCCAAGGTTTTTGTGTCTCTTATAAGCCAAACAATTTTGGAGGTCTGCTGAGGCTTCTACTGATGATAATGGAGAAGTCAAGATTCATGCTACTATTGATGGTCACTCGCTGTCTATCACCGAAGGATCTTTAAGACGACATCTCAAGTTAGCTGATCAAGATGGTGTTACTTCTATACCCAACTCAGAGATCTTTGAGCAATTGGCGCTTATGGGATATCACACTGACTCAGATAAGTTAACCTTTCAAAAGGGTATTTTTTCACCTCAATGGAGGTTTCTTATCCACTGTATTCTTCATTGTATTAGCCCAAAGAAGACTGCTTGGGAGCAGTTTAGTAGTAACATTGCCACTGATGTTATATGTTTGAGCACATGGTGTCTAATATCTCTAGTCCCCATAAGTTTTTGCAGAACCCAATGTTGCATTTCAATATGCCTATATATAGAAGAGACACCAACTACAACACACACAAAATATAGTCATGTTCCAACTCTAAAGTATGAAGGTGTTTAACAATATGAAAAGGCCAATAAAGGGTTATTCAGGCTAGGAGGTTGCTTTATTCCCACTATAATAGATGTCACTGCACCTTCCACTTCACCTTCCAGAATTACATCCTTACCTTCCCACTCACCTGAACATTCACCTTCCCTTACACCTTCACCTTCACCTGAACCTACACCTACTCATACCACTGCTGATGTAACACAACTATCACCTACTCAACCCTTACCTACTCAACCCTTACCCACACAACCATCACCAACACAACCTGGAACAACACACCACTCCAACACCCTATGACACACCTCACCATGCGGTTCACTCAACAAGGAAAGTGATGAGGGTAGTTTTGAAAATCAAGAATGATAATTTGGTTACAACACTTTCTGACAGGATTGAGTGTTTGGAGGCGACTTTGATGAAGACAAAGAAAACCTACAGTTCTGCTTATACTAAGCTAATTCTCAGGGTCAAGAAGCTAGAGTCTAAGATAAAGATTGGGAAAGCAAGGAGACAAGCTAGGGTTGTTCTTTCAGATGATGAAGTCTTTGAAGATGATTCTTCCAAACAGGGGAGGAAGTTATCTGATGCAGAGGTTCAAGAAAAAGCAAGTACTGACACTGAACTATTTATTCAAGAAGTGACTCCAACTGAAGTCATTCAAGATCAAGAGGGCAGTGAGAAAGCAAGTGATGAAGTTAGTACTGCT
The DNA here is from genome assembly GCA_026074375.1 of Tanacetum coccineum. Classification (NCBI taxonomy): domain Eukaryota; kingdom Viridiplantae; phylum Streptophyta; class Magnoliopsida; order Asterales; family Asteraceae; genus Tanacetum; species Tanacetum coccineum. Next base: position 42,856 of record BQNB010003816.1, read on the forward strand.
GGTGCAAAGAAAGGTACTGCTAGTGAAGAAGTTCCAATAGTTAGTACTGCTGAGGTAAGTCTTAGTACTGCTGAGAACTGTTAATCTATACAAAAGTGCAGAGAAAACGTCAAGACAAGATAAGGGAAAAGCCATAATGATAGAGGAAGAGCCAAAGAAGAAATCTAAGAAGGAGCTTGAACAAGAAAGGTTAAGTTATGCTGAAGCAATCAGACTTGAAGAGCAAATGGATGAGGAACAAAGAGCTCAAATTGCTAGAGATGAAGAGATTGCTAGACAGTGGGATGAAGAAGAAAGGAAAAGAGCTATGGATGAAGCTAAGTCTACTAAGAAGATTGATTGGAATGATCCTTCAGTTATCAGATATCATTCTCTAAAAATGAAGCCAAAGACAATTGCCCAAGCAAGAAGAAATATGATCAAATATTTGAAGAATCAAGGGAACTTCAAGATCAGTGACTTCAAGGGAATGTCTTACAATGACATAAGGCCAATCTTTGAAAAGATTTGGGATTTTAATCAAAATATTGAGCCTATGGATGCAGAGCATGGAAGTGGAAAGCAAAAGTCTCCTGAAAAGTCTCCTGAGAAGTCTCTTGAAAAGATGAAGTCTGCTGAAAAAATGGAAGAAGATGATGTGGCTAAAGAAACTGGAGCAAAGAGAAAGAAGTCCATTCCTAGAAAAAGCACAAGGAAGAGACAAAAGATGGAGGAAGATGCTGAGAAGGAAGAACTCAAAGGATTTTTAGACATCATACCAAGAGAAGAGGTTCCTATAGAGGTCGAATCTATATCTACAAAGTTTCCAATTGTGGATTGGAAGACTTATGTTTTGACAGAGACTTTCATGTACTAATCATTATACAGAGAAGATGGACGTTCAAGAATTATAAAAATACTGTGTGAGATGCTTGAAGACTTTGATAGATTGGATGTAGAAGAATTGTACAGATTAGTCAAGGAAAGATATAGTACTTCAAGACCAGAAGGATTTGATCTGATGCTTTGGGGAGATTTACACACTTTGTTTGAGCCTGATGAAGATGATGAGATTTGGAAAGATCAGCATGAATACAAGTTAGTTAAAGCCTGGAGATTATCTATTATTGTGTATTCCACTCTTGCTGATGGAGAATGGGTTAGCAATTCATATGTTGACAGAGAAGAAATATCCTTTAAGCCAAGAAATGATTTCCAAGATGTTGAAGAAGAAATTAGAGGTTGATCATGAGAGTTCACAGGCAATTGAACTTCTAAGGTTTATAAGATCTCAAAGTGCAGAAGTGAAAGAAATGTTTGAAAGAATTCATCACAAAGGAAAAGACAGAAGATTTTATTCAGAAGAAACTTGATGATTTAAGACAATCACAAGTTTAGGAGGATTGTTAGGCAAAAAAAAAAAAAAAATTAAAATCTTCACAAGACTTAATACAGCCAACAGTACTAATGAGTTAGTACTGCCGGAACAAACTATTACTGCCAGTAGTTAAATTAAACTGCTTAATATGAAAGTTGATAGTAACTGCTGATGGTCAAAGATGCATGGAGATTTATTTCGGGATATATTTTTGAATTGTAACTGATCCTAGAATATTTTTATTTTTGGTGACAAATTAATTAATGCCTTATTCATATAAAGTAAACCCGGTTTAGACCATAATTAGTTTGAAATCCTTTCCTAAAGAGACGATATGGTGAGAATAAGGTCCACATTAAGGTTCTAATTTCGCATGATTTAAGGGTTATCCTTTTTATTTTATCCGAAACAACTCAACTATGAGTCCAGAGACGGAAGCTTTATTTAGATAATCCCAGAGTCGAAATTTGACTTTATTATTATTATTATTGCAATATTTTTAAACCTCCCGGTCCTTTAAAAAACTTCCACATCGGTATGCGAGCCGACCATGGTCCAGGAGTCTTATTTCGACCAGGAGATCCTCGTCCTTTTTGAAAACTGTCACATCGGTATGCGAGCTGACCATGATCCAGTAAACTTTTATCAGTCTCGGATTTATTATTCTTACTATGGGCCTTCTTTTGAAACTGCCAATCGGTAACCTGAGCCAATAAAACATGGTCCAGTTAATCTTCTTTTATCAGCCCACAGTTCTTATAATATATTATGACACTCTACCCTTTAAACTACTGCAACATCGGTGCGTCCTAACCGACAAGATGCAAGTGGGTTTCTTTTATTTCATCTTTCAGTGTACTACAATACATTATTATTATAACCAATTTTCAAGTCCTGTGTCTTTTTTAACTACCGAACATCGGCGTCCTACCGAGAAGACCCGGTAGCCATTTTCCCACTTAACTGACAAAACCTTGATGTGTACCTTACTTTTCACCAAAGGAAATCTCTACTGAAGGTGATCAAAACTAGAAACGCAAAACTAAAGCAACTTATTTATTTAACAATTATATAACGTTTATTAAGCTTGATGGAGCGAAAAAGCCACAATAACCTCTATGAGCTCTAAAGAGATCCAACTACACACGCTTAGTATCTAACTTGAATTTCAACACTATCATTTGTGTTCTTGCAAATTTTAAAGTAAAAAGCAAAAACTTAGTCCGAAATCTAAGGGGAAAAGCAGAGGTCTGCGACAAACTTGTTCAAGTCAAAAGCTACCTAAAACCTACGGGCCTACTTCACTATTCTATATTTTGTATATTTTCGGTCACATTTTAAGCTTAAACAAAAATTAAAAACAACAACTAATGTCAAAAACAGGGATGGATGGCCACAGACAGCAATTTAAAATTTTGGTCAAAACGGGGTTGCGTGGGAACACATATAGGCACAGGTATGATCACATTTCGATAGAAATCCCCCCCCCTCACACTTAGAATGGAACATTGGCCTTAATGTTTAAAAATATCGGGTTTTACCCCCACACTTAGGAACGAAAAAGGCAAATGCAAAAAAATTCCAAGTGTGAAAAGGGGAAAAAAAATCATATATATATATATAATCAGGATTGAGGATTCCAAAATACGCAGAAGATCGAAGACCAGGTGATTGGATGATTGAAAAAACAAGCACGAAGGTCTTCATGATCTTAAGGAATCTTACAAAAACGGTACCACAAACCATAGAAAGAAGCACGCCCCACACTTATTCATTACTAATACTACTACTAAACTAATATATTATTACTACTAAGAAAATAGAAAGAGATAGAGAACACGGGTTGCCTCCCGAGAAGCGCTTGTTTTTGTTCGAGTCTCTAGCTTGACTCTAAGGTTATTTCATTTTAGGTTCATGGTCAAATTCATCACTCGATGTGTGGTGAGGATGGCAAAAGCGATACATCACCTCCTTAGGTGAGTATGCAGCAGGACGGGGTGATGGCATATGATGAAAACCAAAATAAGGGGTCTCCATCACCCTCGTCTTTCCCTTCGACTGTGTCAAGGGAGAAGAAGGGATCAAATCTTTCCACTTCCCTTAAGCAAATATGCTTAGGATTGGGAAGTGGTAGAACTAGTGAGGAGGACTCTGTAGGTAACAATGATGGAGATACATCGGAAGATGTATCTTCATTAAGCAATTGTTCGAAATATAGAATGTCACCCTCTGAGTCGTGATACCTATCATCAATTTTAGTAGGAATTAAATCATCTAGGCCGAACTCAGCGATGAGCTCCTCAAAAAGGTCACTAGTCTCAGATGATCTAGACATCGAATCAGAATTACCTAAAGGATCATCAAACACTCTTGGGACTGGGACAGGGTCATCAGGTAGTAAGCGTTTTAGTTCTTCTATGTCTCTAATAGGATTGAAGTCAATTTCCTTATCCCTCATTGAGAGGGTGTCAAAATGCTCTCCTAAAAGTAAGTCAATATCTACAATAACATCTCCCAAACCATCAGTACACGGTAAGGGAAGTGTGACTAGCAAAGTAAACTCATCAATAACTAGAGTCAACTTAGGTGGGTCCAGACTACTAATGTCCTCAAACTCCTCATCAAAAAGCAGATTATCATTATAGAAGGTAAAATCATTATTAAAGTCAAAGAGAGGGTTTGAGAAAGTTACATCAAAAGATCTAGGTTTTGTATCATCACCTAAAGGTTTATCAGACATTCCTTTGGTTAAACTCGGATTTTTGAGTAAAATACCAAATAGTTGCTTAACCATATGTCTAGGTAAATCAGCTACATCCACGTTCTCCATCAAAAAGTCGACTACTTGTTCTCCTAAAGGTAAATTGATATCAAAATCTACTTCCCCATTATTAGTAGGGGAAAAGGTGTAGTAGCAGGCATATCACATTCTAAAACACTATCAGATGTCACCTCAGACTCCTTTGAGATTGGGACAAGATCATCAACACTAGACTTTATGAATTCCCCATCTTCCCTTACGAGAGTAGTGCTAATAACCTCATCCCCCATTAAGAGGGTGTCTGCAGGTTCCATGGTAGCTAAGAAAGGTAGAGAAGGTGTGTATGCAGGAGATGTGACAGGAGCGGTATAATGATCACTTAAACATTGCTCCTTGTCATAAGTCACCTCCGTGTAATCGTCACTCCCCTCAGGTGCTCCTACGCCAACAAGGGAATTGGTATTTGAAGTCCTAAGAACTTCTTCTAAGATACGATTATTTTCCCTTGCTAAAAGCAAAAAATGACTATAAGAATCTAACTCCTGAGGGGGTGACTGGTCAATATGGTACTGTGGAGGTTGGCCAAAACAAGGAAAGTCATAATTATTACCAGGATTAGTCTCCTAGACAAGCTGGTTCATGGTTTGATAATCTTAGCTATAATAGGGACCTCCACAGACCTCACAACAGTCGTACTGTTGTTGCTAATACAAAGAATAAAATGGAGGTTGGCCATCACTAAAGTTTTGATTGTAACAAGGACCTTGATCATAGATGGGCATGTTCCCTGCTTGGCAATCATTACTATAATGTGGACCTCCACAGAACTCACAACAGTCAAACTGCTGTGGCTGACACGAAGAATAGAATGGAGGTTGGTTAAAACCAAAGTCTTGATTGTAACAGGGACCCTGATCAAAGACGGGTATGTTCCCTGTCTGACAATCAAAGCCCGGGTGTGGGATTCCTCCACAATACTCACACGAGTATGTCTCCATCCGATGTTGCGGGGGTTGGTTAAAGAAATTAGGATAATTTCTACCATTATGAGGACCCCCGCAACATGAGCAACTATGATTAGAACAATATTGCTTCACCGCTAGAGCAAGTGCATCAACTTGCTCTTGTAGCTCTCGGATAGACATAGCGGATAAAGAATTAAACGGTAAAAGAGGGAAAGAGAAATAGAATTAAACGATTAGAAGATAAAGAAGAATATTTTTTTAGATTTTTATAAAGAAAATAAACAAAAAATATTTAATATATATATATATATATATATAAATAATAAATAAAAATAATAAAATTTATATAAAATTTATATAATATAAAAAATTATATATAATAATTAATATATATTAATATAAAATACTAAAATAATTAACGAATTTTATAATAATTATTAAATTAATTACATTCGATATAAAATAAAATAAATAAAATTATATATAATTAAAATAATAAATAATTATCATATTATTAATAAAAATATAATATAACGCTATAAATTATATATATAATATATAAATATAATCTAAATATAATTTAAAATAATACATATATATTAATATTATATTTATTAATTATATTTTTTTAATTTGTATATTAAATATATATAAATAAAAAATAATTTTATGTTATTATTATTATTAAAATTAATTAATTAATTATATAAAATAGTAAATAAAATATTTAATTAATATAAATTATAATTTATTTCTATATATAAATATATAAAATATATTAATTATATATTTTAATGTATAATACTTTTTAATAATACTATAAATTTATAATAAGTATATATACTAATTTTTTATTTAAATAATTAACATATTTATAATATTATAAACTATTATAAATATTATTTATATAAATATAAAAATAATAAAAATATAAATTAAATATATATTTAAATATATAAATTTATAATTATATAAATATATAAAAGAAATTTTATAATTATATAAGATTATATATAGAAAATAATTATAATAGTAAAAATAAAAAAAATATATATAAATAAATAAATTAATATTTTATTATTATAATATAATTGTAAAAATAATTAGATAATATTATAAAAAAATATTAATTAAATTATAAAATTATTAAATTAATACTTTAAAAAGATATATAATATATTTTATAAAATATTAAAATAAATATATATAATAAAATAAAAATAATTATATTAAATAGATTTATAATTTATTGTTAATATATTAATAATATAAAAATAAAAAATAAAAATAAAATAATAAATAAAATTATATATATAAATAAATATTTATATATAATAATATTATTTATTTATATTTTTTTTTAAAATAAAAAAATATATTATTAAATAAAATATATATTATTAATAAAAAATATAAATTTATTATATTTAATAATTAATTAATATATAATAAAAAATATATTAATAAATAATAAAATATTATAATAAATAACTTATAATATAAATTTTAATTATAACTATAATAGAATAATAAATTATTTGAATAATTATAATAATTATATATATTAAATTATAAAAAATATTATTATTAATTAATAATAAAATATAATAATTATAATAAATAGTTTATAATATATATATATAATAATATTTATTTTATTATTTATCTTTATATATATTGTATAAATAAAAATATAAATATATAATATAAATAATTTAATTTATAAATATATTAAATTATTTAATTTAATTATATAAAATAAAATAATATATATAATTATATATAATACAAATAATAAAATATAAATATTTAATAAAAATTTATAAAAATATTTATTATAAAATTATATAATTAAATTAATATAAATTATATATAATAATTATTATTATATATATTTAATAAAAATAATTTATAATAATTAATATATAATAAATTATATAATATTAAATAAAATTAAATATATAAGATATATATATTAATAAAATATTTAAATAATAATAATAAATTATAATTAATATATCAAAAATAAAAATTTTTATAATATTATAATTAAAATTATATATTAATATAGTATATAATAATTTTTATATTATAATAATAGAAATTAATATAATATTTATATATAATTAATAATAAAAATAATAATATATTATAAATTAATATAATAAAATTAATATAAATATATAATATTATTATTTTATATATTAAATAATTAAATAAATTAATATAAATAAATAATAAATAGAAGTATATAATAATAAATATATAAAATAATTTTAATATATAATATATAAATATATAATTGAAATAAATAAATGAGTAATTAATAAATAATAATTTATACAATATTATAATAATATAATATTATATTATATATAATAAATAATTATATTATTTTTTAAAAATTATTATATTTTTATATAATATATATATATATATATATATATATATAAGAGAAAATAGAATAGAATTAGAAAATATTTTTTGGATTTTTATTTTTTAAAAGATAAAAATAAAAGAAATTATTTTTGGTATTTTTAATAAGATATATAAAATAAGAAAATATTTTTGAATTTTTTTATATTTTTAATAAGTACGAAAATAAACTTTCCGAAGACAGGATCTTCAAGGCACTAACTTTAAACACCACGTGTCAATCGTACACCTCTCCCCGCAACGGCACCAAAAACTGACGTGCACGAAACGTACTTGTCGAGTAATATAATATAGTAATCACGTCGGATAAAAATTACATTAGAAAAAGTAATAATAGATCCTCCGGATGCCGTGTCCCAACGAGAGATGAATTTGAAATTCACGAAAGCATTTCATTTGATGCTAGAATGTCTTTTAATTTTTTGCTTTTGATTTTAAACTAAATATTTAAAAAACTACTAAACTAGATAAAACTAATTAATAAGCAAGCTAATAAGATGAAAAATATATGAAGAAAAATATGCTTGTCAAGTAAAAATGAATAGATCCTTAAGTGTGAAATTTTAGATCTTAATGATAAATTAATATCCGTTTACTAAATTGTTTCCTCAAAACGTTGGCTTAATGTTGAAAACAACTTTTTAACAAAATATTAGTTACTAATTTAATGCCTACTTAAACTTACGGCTTTTGCCCATTCGACTAAATAAAACACTAAACTAAATAATTTTTACAAATTATTAATCACTAATTACTTGTTAAATTCCACACTTAATTCACTAAACACCAATTTACTTAACAAGCATAAAAATAAACTACTCGTTCGCTACGCATAATGATCATATAAGCAAAGCTAAACATTTTAAACTAAGCTATACTAACGTATTGAAAAAGGATAGAAACATGGACCGAATTGAAGAGCCGCATTTAATAAGCTAAAGAAAATAATCAAATTGTATCTAGCTTATTAAACCGTAAGCTCTACGCCTCATGAGTTGACCGGTACCAAAGTCAAAACAAAAACAAGAAACTGTTAACATTAACACAGTTTTTACACCTTTTAATATAACTAAATCTATTCTTAATAACTACTTGGCCCAAAAGAAATTGATTTCAAACCCAAACAATGAAACTATAATAATCCAAACGTGGCCCAAACAATAAACTGTGACCCTATAGCAAATCAGTCCAAATGAAGGCCCAGATTAGAATTCTACAAACTGAACAAACGTGGCCCAAATGTTACCAACAAATCAGACGCAGCCAAAAAGCAAATCAAATCAGACGCATGTACTGATATTATACTAGCAATTATAGATGATTCTTAAGACTAAGAAATAAGCTAAACAAGATAAGTTACAAAGCCTAAATAAGCCACTATAGCAACGAATAGGTTTATGAGGTAGATTATTCCAACTAGCAACTAAACAGCACAAATAACAAGACTAAATAAACTAAGCAAACTAAAACCAAATAAGCACTAAGAGCAATCACAGCTTATTTCGATAAGCAACAACTAAATAATAAAGATGACAAGCTCAACAAAAGCACTTAGTTTATTTCTAATCAAAGCCGTTTTCTAAACGAAAATAATGAAACAAAACACTCACAAGAAAGTATAGGCTATATGATCAATCAAATAAGCTTTACAAACCAGAAATAAACATAAACTAAAACCTTTAGCTAAATTCAGAAACAAAACGCAAACCTAATATTAAGCCACAACAAAAATCAAATAGACTAAACTAGTAGATTACGTACCTTATAAACAAATAAGCAGAACGATATCAAGCAAACATATAAGCAAACATTCTGATAAACTATAAATTAGAGCTTATCAGATCTTGAATAAGCTTAGCTAATAAAAACAAGAAATAAGCACTAAAAATAAGAAATAAGCAATAAGCAATTTAAGAACAAACCATAATATTCATTAAGCTAAACCAAATCTTGTTACATCATCCAAAATAAGCTGAGAATCATCAGTTACAATAAGCAGTAAAATAAGCTAATCTAAAACCAAATAAGCTAAAAAATGAAAATAATCTAACCAACACAAAATAAAGGGGCTGAGTTACTTTTATAAGGTGTGAGGGGTGAGTTTTGTATATTCGGCCAATGATTACTAGCCAATCATTGGCCTTCATTGACCTTCCCTCGGATTGGCAGTGGATCCAACCGCTCAGCTTGTGATACGTGGACTTTGTTATTTGCTTAAATGCTAACGCGAGTTTTCTCCGTCTGATTAAAAGCAAAAGAATGAATTGTGAGGAGTTATAACTAGCATTGCCACGTGGTCTTCTCATATTCGCTAATTTCGCTAGTGGAGAGTTACGTGAATGGAGGATGGATTTAAATATACAGCACGTGACCATGACGTGGGCTGACGTCATCATCTCTTTTATAAACTCAAATTTATCTTCGGTTTTTGCTTGTTTGGGCTGGCCCGACTCATTAAGTGGGTTACGGGCTGGCCCAATAAAATCCGAGGGCACCGTTGGACTCGTTTTCTCGCGCTCTTTCGAATGGCATGCTCAGGAATTTTTACGACTTTGTGTTGATCTTGAATATTAAGCACACTTGATCGAAACAAACCCGTAAATACCCGTTTTTTTTGCATTGTTTCAAATCCGTTTTTACCTACAAGACATAAAAAATACCAAACAAACATATTTGCAAGATAATTATCTATATTTTAGTACTTTTAGTCCGTTTTAATGTGTTTTCTAGGGTACAAATGATGTGTGTTTTAGCACACATAAACCCACAACATCAGTACCCTTGACAGTCAGATTCCACATCTCATTCTCCATCTTCTGAATTTTGTTCTTTGGGCAGTACAATTTAGTTATCATTTTTATGAGTTCTTTCCAAGACATCTCATAAGTAGTTTCAATTACAACCGTCTTCACATGGGAGTTTCACCATGTCAATACACTATCTAGTAGAGTAAATGTAGCATACTTCACTTGATAATTGGTGGCACAGTTACTGATGTGAACACATAACTCCCAACTTCTCGAACCCAAAGAAACATCTTGACTATCTAAACAGCGCCTTCAGTCCCATTAAAGTTTTGCGGATGGCAGATCAAGAATTCCATATAAGGTACATACCACTAGTATGGTATAGTCCCTCTTGTACCTCCACTTGTTCCTTGAGGTGTTCCATTCCTATTGTTCCGGTTTGTTTTGAAGGTCGCCATCGGCGTCGCCAAAAAAACAATTCTCAAAACGTTGAGCCTAGTCAGTTGCTTCGAATATCCACAGTACTCACTCCTTGTCGGGTAGTTAGTATTTTTCTTCTAATGTCATAAGAATATAATACATCATGAGATTTCATACTAGGGGTAATCACAACGCACAGTAGATACAATAAATTATAAGACCACGATACGCAGAGAATATAATATAACAAACAAGGCAAAGTAAACAACATCATAATATAGCAAAATCATAACCAACATAGTGGGATTAATACTTGATACATCATTTTTTACAGAATAAAAAACGTATTAGAAAATACATCCCCAAAATGTATTATCTTGTATAAGAAAATACATCCTAAAAAGTATTTAAACTACTTCTAACACACTATACAGGATAATTTACTTTTGGATCCACCACCATTGTTCTCGATTTTTTGTTACAACTGTGCAAAATTCTTTCATTTCACACCAATACATTACCATATTCAACCACTTCTATCTAAGATCCTAATTCTATAATAAAATTAAGATCTTTAGCCTAAAACTAAATATAGACCTTATAATAGTAGTATTACTTGGACCTTGCTCTTCCAATTAAGAAGACGTGGTAGTGCTACAATTCCTACATTTAAGAATCTTTTGACCGGTTTCCAATAAGTAATGCCTACAAGTTAGACTCGATGAATGCAAAGTTAGCCATTTATCAATGTGACAGACATGATAACCAATTCTAGAACTATATATCGAAATAAATACAATGTGACCCAAAAGAAATCAAATTGATGGTACAAATTTAGTCCCATATCACAGGTCAATAAAAGAACACCATACCGTTTCTTTTGCAGATGGCCAAGAGCAACCTATAGCCTCGTTGTAGCATTCACATCAGGCCATCTAGGGCAACAGTATCTAACAATGGTCAAATTATTGCGTCACGTCATGAACTCCCTTTTTGTTAACAAAAAAGTGTTTTCAGACAAATCAGTCTAAACGGCCCTTTTCAACCACTTTTAGCTACTAACGAATGTACCCATTACCAAACCTACCTATCATGCAACCTTTAATACAATCCTAATATACTACTACTTTGGCAAAGAATATGCTGGCAGGTAAAGAAAAATTTAGAACCATGTAAAGAGTGTTAGGATTAAAAGACTTCAAGATGATTCTTAGAGTTTACTACGAGCTTAGGAATTTTAGAGTTGTCAAGCAAACTTAGTACTGTGAGTGATACTTATGAAAATTATGCTAAGTAATTAGTACAGAAGTAATAAAAGGTTACGACTGCTCGAGTTACAATTGTATATAGTATTACTACTGTTAGTATTAAGTTACTTCTGCTAGTAGAAGTTAAGACTGCTCAGAGATGAAGACTGAAAATATACTAAGTAGTTGCTACTGCTAGTACAAAAGTTAGTACTGCTAGAGTAAACTTTTAAGTAGTTAATGATGCTTGTGCTCAGTTACAACTACTGAGTGATTACAACTGCTGAGAGGTTTATGCTGACAAAGATGAGATCAAAAGCTTATCAGAGAAGAGATAAAGATTAATTCAAGAACAAAAATACTTACGAAGATAAGTATTAGCTGTTTGTAAAGAAGATATGAATAACTTATTTATTTAAGAGATTACGTTTGTTTATAGAAAAGATCATGATATCTTCATATTGTAAGATACAATTCATATATGATTTAGATATTCATAGCTTTAAGTTTTAAACCCTAGTACTAGACAGAGTACTCATATTATTGATCTTTGTAATATTGAAGCTTTTTGTTACATCTTTGTTCATTCATATTTACTGTTACATTCATAGTTCTTTTAAGTATTGAAAGTTAATTTTCGCATATCTCTTTAATATACAACATAAAGTTTCTACCATTGTTTATTTCTGGATTTTCCAAGGTAACATACTCTTACAAGCTAAAGAATGGAACTTGAAGTTTGGGATCAACAAGTGGTATCAGAACTTGGGTTCTGAAACTTTGATCTAGAAGAACTCTTTACTCACAAAGAAGAGATGGATCTAGAAACTACTCAAACTAATACTACTGCAGAATTACCCCTTCTCAAATAGGGTGAATATGAGATGTGGAAGCCAAGGATTGAGCAATACTTTCAAGTATAAGACTATGCTCTATGGGATGTCATAGATAATAGAAACTCATTCAAACCAGTAGCTCGAACAACAACAAATGCTAATGAAACCTCAACTTCTCTAAAACCAATTCCTTAACTGCTGATGAAAAGGACCTCAAATAGAAAATGTGTTAAGGCAAGAAGTAATTTACTGCGATGGCACATCCTAATGAACAGCAACTAAATTTTTAAATCATACAATGAGTGCCAAGACTTTCTTTGCTGTACATACCAACAAATTTGTGATTTGGTGAATGATGCCACAAAGAAGACTCAGAAGACTCTTCTGAAACAAATGTATGAAAACTTCAATGCTCTAAGCACAGAGTCTCTTGACTCTATTTTTAACAGGCTTCAGAAGATTGTAAGTCAGCTAGCTATCTTGGGTGAAATTATTTCACAAGAGGATCTCAATTTAAAATTTTTGAAAAGTCTGTCTTCTGAGTGGAATACTCATGTTGTGGTCTGGAGGAATAAACCTGATCTAGACACAATGAGCTTTGATGATCTCTACAAAAATTTCAAGATTGTTGAATAAGAGGTCAAAGGAACTGCAAACTCAAGCTCAAGCTTAAGTTCTCAGAACATGGCTTTTATGTCATCACCCAGCAGTACTAATGAAGTTAATACTGCTTATGAAGTTAATACTGCTAACATTCAAGTTAGTCCTGCCAGCACTCAAGTTAGCACTGCTAGCACTCAAGTTAGTACTGCTAACTTAAGTGATGCTACTGTTTATGCATTTTTGGCTAATCAACCAAACGGGTCTCAACTTGTACATGAGGACCTTGAATAAATCCATGAAGATGACTTAGAAGAGATGGATTTGAAGTGGCAATTAGCAATGTTAAGCATGAGGACAAGAAGGTTTTTTTAAAAGACTGGTAGAAAGATTACTATCAATGGAAGTGACACAGTTGGATATGACAAGTCCAAGGTAGAGTGTTTCAACTGTCACAAGTTGGGACATTTTGCTAGGGATTGTAGAGGATCTAGGAAACAAGATAGCAAGAACTGGAATCAAGATAGCTCTAAAAGAACTATAAATGTGAAAGACACTTCTTCCAAAGCAATGTTGGCTATTGATGGAGCTGGTTTTGACTGGAGCTATATGGTAGATGATGAAGTCCCTATAAACATGGCTCTTATGGCTTTTTTAGACTCTAAGGTACATAATGATAAAACTTGTTCAAAAACCTGTCTGAAAAGCTTTGAAACTCTTAAAACTTAACTTGATGATTTAAGAATAGAGTTTAACAGATCTGAGTTTAATCTAGCTACTTATAAGAGAGGTTTAGCATTTGTAGAAGAACAACTTATTTTTTACAAAAAGAATGAGGTTTTGTTTTGTGAGCAAATTGTTGTTTTAAAAAGAGATATCTCATATAAAGACTCAAAAATTAGTGAGCTTAAAAGTGAGTTAGAAAAACTTAAGCAAGAAAAAGAAATCAATCAGTTTAAAATTGAAAATTTTGATAATGCTTCTAAGAGTCTAGACAAATTAATAGGAAGTCATATACCTGATAAAAGTAGAAAGGGTTTGGGGTTTGCAAGCTATAATGTTGTTCCACCACCCCATACAGGGTTATTTGCACCTCCAACACTTGATTTGTCGAACTCTGGTCTTGAGGAGTTTCAACAGACTGAGTTTGAAGGCTATGAACCTAAGATTAGTAAGAGTGTTAGTGAAAATATTTCTAATGAGATTAGGAAATCTCCTGATGCTCCATTGGTTGAGGAGTTAGTGTCAGATGATAAGTTAGAGAAGAAAACTATTTTTCCTACTATTGCTAAGATAGAATTTGTTAGACCCAAACAACAAGAAAAACAAGTTAGGAAACTAGTTAAGTATGCTAAAATGTATAGGTTACAAAGTCCTAGGAGAAATCAAAGAAACTAGAATAATCATAAGTCCCAATAGCTAGGAAGTGACTTTGTGATGTACAATAAAGCTTGTTTTGTCTGTGGAAGTTTTAACCATGTGCAGGCTGACTGCAATTACCATCAAAGGGAAAGGGTGGTATCTGGGAATAATTATACAAGGGTGAATTACAATTATTATGCTAAAAAGGCTCACCCTAATACTCACAGGAAGATGGTTCCAAGAGTAGTTTTAATGAAAACTTGCCTAATACTGCTAGGCATGTTAATACTACTCATCCTAAAACTATAGTTTATAGTGCTAGACCAATGTCACATTTTCTAAATCAGCACAATCAACTGTAAAGAGACCCTATCAAATAAGAACAACATTAACTAACAAAAATTTTAGCCAAAAAGTTAATACTGCTAAGGGAAAATTTTATACTGCTAGGCCAAAAGCAGTTAATACTGCTAGGCCAAATTCAGCAGTAGTTATTGCTGTGTAGTAGTTAAATGGTGTCAGGGAAACTCAGGTTAATGTTGTTAAGGGCCTCACATGATGGGGTTGATAACCTACCAAACTTAAACATCATCAATTACTTTTAAGAGACATAATTATGTTGATGCATGAGGTAGATCCAAGTCAGTGATAGCTTGGGTCCTCAAAGGAAACTAATTTCCTTATTTTTATGTGCATGGTCATCCACAACAAGAAGATTAAGGCTATGTTGACAGTGGATGCTCAAGGCACATGACAGGAACATGTCATATCTCTTAAACTCAAGGAATTTGATAGAGGATATGTTACCATTTGGGGGGGAGCTAAAGGAGGAAGAATTACTGGTAAAGGAACTCTTAAAACTGGTAAACTTGATTTTGAGGATGTGTACTTTGTCAAGGAGTTACAGTTTAACCTTTTTAGTGTTTTACAAATGTGTGACAAAAAGAACAGTGTTCTTTTTACTGACACTGGATGTTTTGTTCTGTCTCCTGACTTTAAGTTAGCTGATGAAAGTCAGGTTTTACTTAATATTCCTAGAAAGAACAACATATATAGTGTTGATATGAAGAATATTGTTCCTAAAGAGAGTTTAACTTGTCTTGTTGCAAATGCTACACTTGATGAATCAATGCTATGTCATAGGAGGCTAGGTTATATAAATTTTAAATATATTAATAAACTTGTTAAGGATAACCTTGCAAGAGGTTTACCTACAAAACGTTTTAAAAATGACCAAACTTGTATTGCCTGTCTTAAGGGAAAGCAACACAAACCATCTTGTAAGTCTAAGATTCAGAACTCTATTTCTCAACCTTTATTCATGTTACATATGGACTTGTTTGGTCCAACTTTTGTAAGCAATTTAATGAATAATAAATTCTGTCTAGTTGTCACTGATGATTATAGCAGATTTACTGATTATAGCAGATTTACTTGGTTTTTTTAGCATCTAAGGATGAAACTAGTGGTATTCTTAAGAACTTTATAACTCAGATAGAAAACCTAGTTGATAAGAAAGTAAAGATAATCAGATGTGACAATGGAAGAGAGTTTAAGAATAGTGTTATGAATGATTTTAGTGCAATGAAAGGTATTAGAAGGGAATTTAGTGTAGCTAGAACTCCTCAGCAAAATGGTGTTACTGAGAGGAGAAATAGGACACTAATTGAGGCTGCTAAAACCATGTTAGCTGATTCTAAATTACCTACTACATTTTGGGCTAAAGCAGTTAATACTGCTTGCTATGTGCAGAATAGGGTCATAGCAAGACCCCTTATGAACTTTTTAGAGGTAGAACACCTTCTCTAAGCTTCATGAAACCATTTGGGTGTCATGTTACCATTCTTAAGACCTTAGATTTTTTAGGCAAGTTTGATGGAAAGTCTAATGATGGATTCTTTGTTGGATACTCTTTGAATAGTAAGGCTTTTAGATTATACAATATTAGAACCAGGAAAGTAGAAGAAAACTTGCATGTTAGGTTCTTAGAAGATAAGCCTATTATTGTAGGTGCTAGACCAAAGTGGCTGTTTGATATCGATGTTCTAACAGAATCAATGAATTATGTGCTAGTTGTTGTAGGAACAAACTCTAATGATTCTGCAGGTACAAAAGAAAGTGTTGATCCAAGTCACTCTAGTCAAGAGACAGGATCCAGCCAAGACTGCATTTTGATGCCACTATGGAAAGATGGTTCACTATTTGATTCTTCTTTAAAGGATGCTAGCAATGATGACGCACAACCTCAAGTTAGGCTGAGACGAAGGATGAGAAAGTGGGAATTGATGATCAAAAAGAAGCCTGAAGATATGATGCTGCATGATGTGAATAATGTTGGGCCAACTATTAATACTACTCGCCAATATTAATACCTGGCAGTCAAAATTAATACTGCCTTAGTACCAAATAGTTATATACTACTCCACTTGAAGACACACATGCTGATTTCTTTGGTGATGAAACAGAAGTGGATATAAGCAACATTTCTACCACATATCTTGTTCCTTCTACTCCAAATACAAGAATCCATAAAGATTATTTACCTTGATTATGAGAGTTCGTGACTGTGCATCTATGTGTACAACATGGATAATGATAAATGAACAAGGATTTATTAGTGTTGTTTATGAAGAGAAAACTCATAAAGACCTTCATAATTGTCTTTTTGCTTGTTTCCTATCACAGGAAGAGCCCAAGAAGGTAATCCAAGCATTAAAAGATCCAAGCTGGATAAAAGCTATGCAAGAAGAGCTTCTACAATTCAAATTAAAACAAGTTTGGACATTGGTGGATTTACCTTATGGCAAGAGGGATATTGGAACAAAATGGGTGTACAGAAACAAGAAATATGAGAGCGGAATTATCATCAGAAATAAGGCAAGGCTGGTTGCATAAGGTTATACTCAAGAAGAAGGAATAGATTATGATAAGGTTTGCTCCAGTTGCTAGGATTGAAGTAATTAGCCTGTTCTTAGCCTATGCCTCATTTAAAGACTTTGTTGTATATCCGATGGATGTGAAGAGTGCATTTCTGTATGGAAAAATTGAAGAAGAAGTCCATGTCTGTCAACCTCCAGGGTTTGAAGATCTAGAGTTCCTTGAAAAATTTTATAAGGTAGAAAAAGCATTATATGGTCTACATCAAGCTCCTAAAGCCTGGTATGAAACTTTATCTACATATTTATTGAACAATGGATTTAAGAGAGGTAAGATTGATAAGACTTTGTTCATTAAAAGGATCAAATTTGATATTCTACTGATTCAAGTATATGTAGATGATATCATTTTTGGATCTACTGAATTTGAAAAGCTAATGCATAAAAAGTTTCAAATGAGTTCAATGGGTGAGCTCACTTTCTTCTTAGGACTTCAAGTGACACAGAAAGATGATGGGAATTTCATTAGCCAAGACAAGTATACGGAGGAAATTTTGAAAAAATTTAGATTTTCAACTGTGAAGACAACAAGTACTCTTGAGGAGACCTCTAAGCCATTGCTTAAGGATGCAGAAGCTGAAGATGTTGATGTTCACTTATACAGATCAATGATTAGATCATTGATGTATCTAACAGCTTCTAGACCTGATATAATGTTTGCTGTATGTGCTTGTGCAAGATTTCAAGTCACACCTAAAGGTTCACATCTGGGCCTTTGGTATCCTAAGGACTCTCCATTTAACTTGGAAGCTTATGCTGACAGTGACTATGCTGGTGCAAGTTTAGACAGGAAAACAACACGAGGTTGTTAATTTCTTAGAAGCAGATTGATTTCATGGCAATGCAAGACACAAACTATAGTTGCCACCTCTACTACTAAAGCGGAGTATGTAGCTGCTGCTAGTTGCTATGGACAAGTCCTCTGGATTCAAAATTAAATGCTGGATTATGGATACAACTTCATAAATACCAAGATTTTCATTGATAATGAAAGCACAATCTGCATAATTAAGAATCCAGTGTTTCACTCAAATACTAAGCACATTGAGATTAGACATCACTTCATCAGGGATTCAAATGAGAAAAAGCTTATTCAGATGATCAAGATACATACAGATCACAATGTTGCAGACTTACTCACAAAAGCATTTGATGTTGGCAGATTTCAATATCTGATTGCAAGCATTGGAATGCTTAACCTCTAAAGTATTGATTAAGGGGAGGTTAATTATGAAGTCTTAATTAATGAAACAATGTATGAAATGGAATAGAATAGCAGCTGAGGATAAAATTCAAGTTTGTGCTGTTGGAGTAACTTACTACTAGTAAGTATACTTAATGCTGCGAGTTGCATTTAATATTGTTGTCAAAATTAAAGATAGAAGAGCTGCATAACACCCAATCAGGTTTGGGTGAAGGGTCAGGAAATCCCACTGAACCCTAACACACATCTAAAACTACTTCACTATCTAATCTTAAATCAATCACTATTCCATCATTATCTTAACCCAAAAAGACTCAAAAAACTAGGAAAGCCAAAAAGGCCACTAAGATATCTCAGTCCAGTGGACCTATTCACCTTGTAGCAGATGAGACTGTCATTAAGGAGTGGAAAGACAAAATGGAAAGGGCTGCCACTACTGCTTCTAGCTTGGAATAGAGCAGGACAATGGTAACATAAATATGACCCAATCCATGGCAACTCTTAATGAGTTTCTTCCTTAGGGAACTGGCTCAGGTAGTGGTCCTAGGTGCCAAGATACCATATTAGGGGGTGCAAAAGCTCAAATTAGGTTTGAGGCTGCATCTAAACAGTCTAATGATCCACCTCTCTTAAGAGTTAACACACTTGGAAGTAGGGAGGACAACATGATACTAAAGGAATTGATAGAACTTTGTACAAAATTGTTTGAAAGGATTCTTGATAACAAAAACAAAAAGAGTGAATTAGTGAGAAAAAAGAAATGAGAGATATAGTGAGCTTAAAAATAGAAAGAGAGATGTGTGAATGAAAAACAGAAAGAGTGTATTGGTAAGAAAAAGAAATGAGAGATTGTGAGATTAAAAACAGAAAGAGAGCTCGTGAGAATCAAAATTGATGATGGAAATTCTTTTTGGAAAGAAATTGGGGTAAAAACTGGTGTCTTAAAGTTAATGCTGCTCAGCTTAAACTTAATGTTGCTAAGCTTAAGTTAATGTTGTAAGGCTTACTTATCTGTTGTTAGAGCTAATTAACGCGCCCACGCATAACTTTCTACGCTAGGTTAGTAATACTCGTTAGGCCGTTAACCTAATCTAACCAAAGTTCATGTTAATGTTGTTGAGGGTGATTTCATAAATACTTCGATTAAGGGTTTCAATCACTCATTCAATTGATTTTACACCTTGATAGACTCTTTAATCATAAACCCTAACTCAATTTTATCATTAATCATCAAAACCCAACACAATGTCGAACCCAAAGTTTGCTAAAACTCACAATTTGGTTGCATTTTTGGAGAAACCAAAAGAAAGTGATGGGTTTGAGGAGATTATTGATTTTCTGAATGCAAGTTATGTCCAATATGCGTTAACGGTTAATCCAACCATTTATACTACCTGTATTGAACAGTTCTGAACATCTGCTAAGGCCAAGATAGTTAATGCGGAACGACAGATACAAGCCCTAGTAGATAAAAAAAGGTCATCATAACTGAGACGAGTATAAGGAGTGATCTTAAGTTAGATGATGCTGAAGGAACAGATTGTCTACCCACTGCTACCATTTTTGCATAATTGGAAAGAATGGGGTATGAAAATCTTACTCAAAAGCTTACTTTCTATAAAGCTTATTTTTCATCCCAATGGAAATTCCTTATCCATACCATACTGCAATGCCTTAGTGCTAAGACTACAGCCTAGAATGAATTTAGTAGCACTATGACATCTGCTATCATATGTCTTGCCACAAACCAAAAATTTAACCTTTCCAAGTACATTTTTGACAATATGGTGAAGAACTTGGAGGGTGGGGTAAAATTTCTTATGTATCCAAGGTTTGTGCAAGTCTTCCTGGACAAACAAGTTGAGGGGATGACCAGACATAAAGAGGTTTATGTTACACCTTCCCACACTAAGAAGGTATTTGCTAATATGAAGAGACCAGGAAAGGTTTTTTCTGGAAGCGTCATACCTCTATTCCAAACAATAATGGTTCAAGCTTCAGAAGATATGTGTGAAGATTCAATTGTTCCTACTGATTCCCATTCCACACCCAATATTACTCAACCATCTATATCCAAACCTTAAAAGAAGAAGTCAAGAAGGAAACAAAGGAAGGACAGTGGTCCTACAGAGCCCGTCACTGATGAGGCTACTAATGAGGCTCATGTACCTACCCCTTCCTATGATCCACCTCAAAGTAGTGAGGATAGAATGCAACTTTCTAAATTGATGAGTATATGTAACAGCCTACAAGGGAAAGTCCTTGATTTGGAGGAAGCCAAGACTGCTCAAGCAAAGGAGATTGCTAGCTTAAAAAAGAGAGTCAAGCAGTAGAAAAGAGAAGGAAGTTAAGAACTCCAGGGCTCAAGAGATTAAGAAAGGTTGGTTCAACTAGCAGGGTAGAATCCTCTGATGATGTCAGTTTGTGTGCTCAGGAGGATGCATCCAAACAGGGGAGGAAGATTGCTGACATTGATGCTGATGCAGAAGTTACTTTGGTGGATGAGACTTAAGGAATGAATGATGATAACCTGATGTTTGATACCAGTGTTCTTGATGGTGATAAGGAGGTTGTAGAGACTGAAGAGCCTGTAATTAGTGCTGCTATAACTACAAAGTCAATTCCACTTAGTGATGCTGATCCAGTTACTACTACTAATGTTGAAGTTACTATTGCTAGTGCTCCAACAACTATTGATGAATTAACTATAGCTCAAACTCTAATAGAGATCAAAACATCTAAACACAAAGCTGTTACAACTGCTGCTACAACAACTACAACCACAAGACCAAAGGCAAAAGGAATTATCTTTCATGATCAGGAGGAGCAAGCACCTGTATCTCCACAAATAGTATCTTCTTCACAAGCATCACAACATCCACAGGCTAAAGACAAAGGCAAGGAAATAATGGTTGAGCCTGAAAGACCTTTGAAGAAGAAAGATCAAGTTGCTCTTGTTGAAGAACAAAAGCTTTGATGAAGTTCAGAAGGCCTTTGACAAGACCATGGGTTGGATAGACTTATTTGTATCTATGGATTCTGAAGTGGTGAAAGGAGGTAAAGAGAAAGATGAAGGCAGTGTAACAAGAGCAGAAGAAAGTAGTTCTAAAAGAGCAGGCACATAAGCTAGACAAAAATTGATTAAGAGCAAAAGATAGATGATGATCAAGAAGAAGCTGAGATGAAAAAGCATATGGAGATTGTTATTGATGAAGAATAAATAGCAGTTGATGCTATACCATTAGCCACTAAGCCTCCAATAATTATTGACTGGAAAATCATCAAAGAAGGAAAGATGGGATACTTTCAACTTATAAGAGCAGATGGAAGTTCAAGGAGGTACTCATCAATGATTAAGATACTTTAGAACATTGACAGAGAAGACCTGGAAATACTCTGGAAGTAGCTAAACATGGGAATACAAGGCTAGAGGAGGCATATGAAAGAGTGTTATGGGATGATCTGAAAGTGATGTTTGAACCTGATGTAGAAAGTAAAGTATGGAGAAATCTACAAGGATACAATGTGACAGTTTGGAAGCTATTTTCTTCAAGTGGAGTACATTTTGTTAGATTTCAGAATCTGCATATCTTTATGCTAGTAGAGAAAAAGTATCCACTCACACATGCAACAATCATAAAAATGCTCAACAAGAAGTTTCAAACTGACCATTGGAATGAGATGTGCTATTAACTTCTTAAGCTCATGACAAAACAGCTCAAGAATCCTGGAAGTGTTTGAATGCATCCTCTTAGTGAAGATAAAGCTTTTAATCAAGAAACTTGAAGATTCAAAAGATGAACATCAAGTTTAGGGGAGGATTGTTGGGATCAAAAGGCTTCATGATGATCTTGGAGTTAATACTGCTAAGGTTAGAGTTACTGCTGCTAAGCATAACTTAGTGCTGTTAGTGATATTAGTGAAAAATATGCTTAAGTAGTTACTACTGACAGTTATTAACTGCTTAGTATATATTACTACTGCTAATGGAAGTTAAGACTGCTCAGAGACTTAGAAGAAATACTACTAAGTAGTTAATACTGCTAGTATAAAAGTTACTACTATTAGTGTAACTTAGTACTGCTAGTGTATGTTAGTACTGCTTAAGTAAAGTTACAACTGTTAGCATAAAGTTGGTACTGCTAGTGTAACTTAGTACTGCTGATGAAGAATGAAGAAAATATTCTAAGTAGTTACTACTGCTTGTACACAGTTAGTGCTGCTGGAATAAAAGTTAATGCTGCTGGTTACAACTGCTGAAAGATTATAACTGCTAGAAGAGTTTCTACTGTCAAAAGGATAAAGACAAGAGAAAGGATAAAGATGAAGATTGCTTATCAAGATTACTTACGGGATAAGTATAAAATATTTTTTGTAAAAGATACGTATAAGTTATTTGTTTAGAAGATCATGATAACTTAGGAAAATATTGTAAGCCTGTTAGGACTCCTTGGTGTATAAAAGGAGGTCCTAGGGTATAGAGTTCAATGTACCAAAAATCGTATCAAATCATATAAAAGTTCATAGTGTTATTTGTAGCTTCAAGGTTTTGTAAACTCTAACACTATTAAGAGTGTTCATTTTATATTGAGGCTGAAAGTTTAGTAAACTATTTGTTGGTACTGTTTTATTACTTATTCTTCTTAGTATCATTGACTAGATTCCGTATAGTCTTTGATATATTCAATCAAAGTTTCTACCATAGTTGTCTTGGATTTATTCAATACAACTAAGCCTTTTATAAGCTAAGCAAGATCTATTCAAGTGGGATCAACATAATTCATTACAATAACAAGGATTCAATATAGCTAATTCATTGCAATAACAAGGATTCAATACAGCTAACTCATCGTGTTCATACAGATTCAATACATTTCATATGGAAAAACACGCCTACAAATAACCATATGGAAAAATCACAGATTTTTTAACAAAGAGCAATTACAGCATCCCATCAGGTTCAATGTAGTTGAAAGGATCCACCGCTTATGAAGCACAACATATGCGAGAAAAGAAACCAATATAAGTTCATTTTTAATCAAATTTATATCGAAAAACATTCACACGGGTATGAAAATAATTAGCATAAAGTTACTATGTAATGAACAATGCTTTTGAAACTACATAACTAATGAGAAACCATCTCATCTTCTTTTTAAGGCATGATATCAGTTCAAGTTTAATGGTATGTTGTTAACGTTGCCCACCATTTATATATGTCATGGACTAGATCCCCGTCCTAATGCATTCTCTTAAAAAGTGATCGTTTTTAACTATAAATAGATATATGGAAGATGTCATCTGAGTTCAGTCCTGACTAACATTACTTGAAACCACATTTTGACTTATAAAAACACATTCCTTGATCACTATCCAAATTCATAACCTATAATTTTTAAATTACTTTTGTAATATCGATTATCCTGAAATCAAATGATCTTACCACAAGGAAGCTGATCCTTTCTGCCATTTATTTAAAACTAAAGAACGGGTGCAAATCTAACTACTGAAACTCTTACTTCAGCTTCAAAAGCATGCCTTTATAACAAAAAATAAACTCCTAGTTGCGCCTGGTGACATGAATTACTTCTGTAATATCGATTATCTTGTAACAACAAAGGCACACCCTACCCTACCAGCCTACCCTAAAGCTTGTAATATTCCGATTATCTTTTAATACAATAATTTACAAGTAGCTAACCTCAGCATCAATCGATGTGGAACTAGTTTGAGTTCAGTCCACTATACATGCTATGGAAACAAGTTTTATGGCATCCACATCAATAATTAATTTACCATCTATTAAGACAACTGAAAAGCATATAGTAACCAACTATTGGAAATAAAAATTAGCATATAAACGTACCAAACCAAAGAGCACAAGAAATTGTCAAATCCATTTTGGTTATGAATGAATTAAGATGATCAATAGTATGCACTATATCATTAAAATTAACACAGAAGCATACCGAATTAGTGATGATGTAATGAATGTGACAATGCTCTGACTTGATTACTGATAGTCTCCATGTGAAGCACAAAAGAGAGTGTTAGATTTAATATATATATATATATATATATATATCTATATATATATCTAGAAATGCAGTTTTAAAAAGTTGAAGCTCTCCCAGGAAAAGATTCATCTTTTATTCCATACCATTCAATTGGATACTTTGAGTTTCATTTTTATTACTTAGACATTCTATCTGCTTCCTTTGGATTTCTTTGTTCTTACTTAGAGATTCTATCTGCTTGCTTTGGGATTCATTGTTCTTACTAAGAGATTCTATCTGCTTGCTTTGGGAATCCAGTTTTGTTAGGAATTATACATTCCTGACTTAGTACCGTTAGTTATATACTTAGTACCGCTAGTTATAGTTAGTACTGACAGTACAAAATGTTAAGTACTGCTCAGATAGTTAGTACCGTTAATATAAAATAGTTAGTACCGTTTAAGAGATATGCATGAGTTATTATAGGAAAAGATATACATGATCTTTTACGCGTTTTGTAAGCCAAGATTAGGATTTTCCTTGGTGTATAAAAGGAACCCTTACGGCATAGTTAAAGATATCAGTTCATTGTCAATCTCATAGTTAGCAATTAATACAAAAGCTTAGTTTTTATCCAATATTCATGTGTTCTTTCTTGCATTATAGGTTAGATTCGCTAACGTATAGTGATCAATAGTATTTTTTCTCCTGTAGTTTGTGTGAATCTATTCATATTAGCTACAACCCTTAACAAGGTAGTAAGATCTATATTCAAAGGGATCCACAAGTGGTATCAGAGCCTGTAGAGAAACTCTGAGTAAGAAGAACAAAAACCAGTTATAAACCCCTATCTTACAAAGCAATTCAATGGCAGGATCATAAGATGATATTCCACCACCACCACCACCACCACCACCACCACAAATACAAACACCAACACAACAAGCCCCTCACACTGTCTCAACCATCAAACTCCCTATTCTTAAGAAGGGAGAGTATGACATATGGGCCATGAAAATGGAACATTATTTGGCCCATACAGACTATCCTATCTGGGAAGTCATTCAAAGAGGCAATGGTCCTGTGAGTGTCTCAACAGATACAAATGGTGTAATAAAGGTTCTGCCTCCCAAGACTGCAGAAGAAATTTTAGCCAGAGAAAGAGAAAGAAAAGCAAGGACCACCTTGCTTATGGCTTTACCAGAAGATCATCTTGCTAAATTTCACAAAATGACTGATGCAAAAGAGATGTGGGAAGCTATCAAATCTAGATTTGGTGGCAATGATGAATCAAAGAAGATGCAGAAGTATATTCTAAAGCAACAGTTTGAAGGCTTCTCTGTATCAAACTCAGAAGGGCTACATAAAGGCTATGACAGGTTTCAGAGTCTTCTGAGTCAACTAGAGATTCATGGTGCAGGCGTCTCCACTGAAGATGCAAATCAGAAGTTCCTTAGGTCTCTACCTTCTGCCTGGTCTCAAGTTTCCTTAATCATGAGGACCAAGCCAGGAGTGGACAGTCTCAGTTTTGATGATCTGTATAATAATCTTAGAGTCTTTGAATCTGATGTTAAAGGCTCTACTGCATCATCCTCTAGCACGCAAAATGTGGCATTTGTTTCTGAGAACACTAGCAGTACTAATGATGTTAGTACTGCTTATGGTGTTTCTAATTCTTCTGGTCATAATTCACAATGTGAAAATCCTTCATCATACTCCTTCCTTGCTAATCAATCCAGTTGTCCACAATTGGATCATGAGGATTTGGAACAACTTGATGAGTTTGATTTGGAAGAAATGGATTTGAAATGGCAGGTGGCCATGATTTCTATGAGAATGAAGAAGTTTTACAAAAAGACAGGAAGAAAGCTGCAATTTGATGCCAAGGAACCGGTTGGTTTTGACAAAACCAAAGTCGAGTGCTACAATTGTCACAAGACAGGGCATTTTGCTAGAGAGTGCAGATCCAAGGGGAATCAAGATAGTAGGAGGAGAGATGCTTGGAACACTGGGAATAAAGATAAAGACAATAGGAGGAGATCTGGTAAATAGGAGGAACCTAAAGCTTTAGTGACTCTTGATAGAGAAGGTGTTGATTGGACCAGTCACTCAGAAGATGAGCAAGAGAACTATGCTTTGATGGCTTACAGCGGTTTAGGCTCAGACACAGAGGTAACTTCTTGTTCAAAAGAGTGTAAAGAATCTTATGCTAAAATTAAAAAAATATATGATGAACAGAGGGAACAACTTGGTGATGCCAGTATAGAAATACAAGCATATACTCAAGCTTTAAAGAAAGTAGAAGCACAATTAGTTGCTCATCAACAAAATCAACTTTGGTATGAAGAAAAGATTAGGTTTATGAAAATTGATTTAGATGATAAAACTGATGTGCTTACATACCATAAGAAACTATTGGCAGAAGCTGAAAAAGAAAAAGAAGAATTAAAAGCTAAAGTAGAAAAATGGCACAACTCTTCTAAAAGTCTTAATATTCTGCTAAATAGTCAGATGAGTGCTAGGGATAAAGTTGGGCTTGGGTATGGAGATCAAATGAATAAAGGTGTGTTAAGTTATGAAAATGAAGTTTTTGGAAGTTTATTTGACAGTAGGGCTAGTGATATAGAAGATAGTCCTGTGAATGATAGATATGCAGAGGGGATGCATGCAGTTCCCCCTCCAATGACAGGGATCTACATCCCTTCTAGACCTGATAAAGAAATAGATGACTCACAATTTACATATGGTCCAAAGTAATCTAACCTAGTGATCTGATGATGCTAGGTGCTAGGAGCAGTGACTTTAATTCTTGTGAATCCAATTCTAGTGAAGAAACACTTGAATCTATGCCTGAACCAGTTGTCAATGAATCCAAAGTAGTAAGTCAACCTAAAGTCTGGTCTGATGCTCCTATCATTGAGGAGTATGAATCAGATAGTGATGATGAACATGTGTCTCTACCCACAAAAGAACAGGAAACACCTAGTTTTGCTTTTGTTAATCCTATTAAGCATGTAAAAACTCCTAGGCAAACTGTTAAAGAACAAACCACATGTAGTCAGGGTCCTAAACATGACAAAAAGGATTGTAGTGGTTTAATGTCTAAAAAACTGCATGTTTTGTATGTGGTAGTTTTAGCCATCTTATTAGAGATTGTGATTTTCATGAGAAAAGAATGGCTAAACAAGCTGAATTGAACAAAAGGATGTGTAAGGGTACTGGTCAAAGGGAAAATAGGCCAGTATGGAACAATGTGCAAAGAGTGAATCACCAAAACCAATTTGTTCCTACAGCAGTACTAACTAGAACTGGCAGAATTCCAGTTAATACTGCTAGAACTAGCAGTACTAACAATGTTAATACTGCTAGGCATCTTTTTAACAGTCAGGCAGTACCAACTAATGCTGCCAGGAAAGTTTATACTTTTAAACCTATTGTGAATAATGTTAGACCAAAAATTGTTTTTCATAAAACTTATTCACCTATTAGAAGGCCATTTAATAGAACAACAGCATCAAGAACAAAACTTTCAAATCAAAAGGTTAATACTGCTGAGGTAAAAGCAGTTAGTGCTGTTGGGGGGAAAAGGGAAACTGTTGTTAAGCCCACAGCAGGTTGTAATTGGAGACCTAAAAGACATTACTGGAACAAAGTCTCCAAATATAATGGTGGATCAAATTCTAGAAAATGTGTTACTTTGCACTCACTGAGTTTCACCAGATTATGGACTTCCTCACACGCAGTTCAATCCACTTTGCACTCACTGTAAGTCCCATAGTCTCCACTTCGTTTGTTGAACAGTTCTGGACATCATCACTTGATAAGTCCAAAAAGCACTTCTTGAGATCAAATTCCCACTAATATTGCCACAGTAGTGATTTGTTTGGCAACTAATCAAAAATATAATTATTTAAAATTAAGTTTTGATGGTATGATGAGACACTTGGATGCATTTAA
>BQNB010003816.1:75809-80809 GCA_026074375.1 Tanacetum coccineum
AACCTTCAATGAAAACACCAACTTCTGTTTCGTTAGAACTAAATTACCAACACCAACTTCAACTTCAACTTCTTTTTCGTTTGAAGTAAATTGAGAGACATACTATCACTATATATCCGTATTCAAATTCCTAAATGACAAACTATTGCAGTGATATATCATTTCATGATACTGTATGTTACTATTCCCTGCAAACCCTAGATGACAAAAAAAAGTAAATCAATGGGGATACCACGCGATCTACAAGTAAAAGACAAAAAAAATGTAAATCGCCCTTAAGGGCACGCGATCTACAAATAATGAAAATTAGGGTTCGATTTTTTGATTTCGATACTTTCTATGTTGCTTAAGACTCTGACACGTGTCCAAAAGTAAATCGCGTGGGGGGGGGGACGCGATTGACATGGGTATTTTGAAAAAAAAAATCAGGGTTATTATATGACAACACGATTCCCAAACGGGTACTGCAAAAAATTTCACTAATTACATAGCAAAAATCTTTTGTATTCATCTAGAAAACGTAGACCAAAATATAGTTGTTTAACACAACCCACTTAAATACTTATACAATATAGTTGAATGTGTTATAAAAAAAGCTAAAAGCAAAACACAAACAAACTTAATGTCAAGCCACAGTTAGAGTCGACACATAATTTTCGCAAACATATACAAAACACAACAACAACTAACAAGAACATCCTAAACATAGAACATCACCAGACATTCATATTAGTACACCACAGTTCATCCAGTCACCCTTTTCACAACATAAGTATTTATAAAAAGTTAACAAACACCACCAGACATTCATATTAGTACATCACAATTCACCGAGTCACCCTTTTCACAACATAAGTATTTATAAAAAGAAGTTTTTATATTACTGCTTCATAAATGACTTGATACAAAACATAGACGATGCCAACGTCCATAGCCTAAATTCTAAAGCAAAAGACTTTCATAAGTGACTTCATACAAAACATAGACCATGACAGCGTACATAACCTAAATACTAAAGCAAAAGACTTGAACAAACCTTCTTAGCCAACCCTATACAAACCCAACTACAACATACTTAGATAAACACTTAAACATACTAACACATTACCATCAACCATCATTACCTAAGTAACATTCAACTTATCCAAAGCAAGCTGCATCCTATGAGTCTGACCTCGAGCATGAAACAACAACTCCCTCAACAAACACAACTTCTCCCCATCATTCTCCTGCCTTTCTTTCAAAGTCTCCAAAGACCCAGCTGCTCCTTCACTCACAGCAAGCTTCTTTAGCTCCAACATTAAGTGTTCCCTTTTTTCCATAGCTGTTTTAACTAAAGAACAATACTCAACCATGCCTTCAGCAAAAGTCTCTTCTGATTTAACTTCCTTAAAAAAGCAAACCTTCATTTGATTATTTAATTTATTAGAGTAAGCATCATTTGCGAACGACAAAAGAGCAGGAAATTGCTCAGCCATAATAAAAAACAGAAGAAACTAGAAGACAGATAGCAAAGAAAATATGTACCAAAGAAAGTCAAACACTTTCTTATATAGAGAATCAACAACTACCTCAGAAGAATTAAATGGCATCATAAAAGACCCGCCGCCTCCCATTATTACCTGAAAATTTGCAGCCCTATCACTCTTCAAATAACAATAGCAAACTTACCCCTAAAAGCCTATAAACAAACAAAACAAAAAAACACAACACCCTTATCTACACATAAAAAAAATAATAAGCCCATACAAATATAACCCAAAAACTAAGCTTAAAAACCCAGAATAACTTACAAAGCAACCCAACTAAAAAAATAATAATAATTATAATAATAATAGATTTTAAAAATCATTCAAAAAAAATTGGCACCTTTAAAAAAAATTAACCCTTGTTAACTATGCATACCAAAATCCGTCGTAAACTACAAAAATAATCCAACAACAATATAATAGTTTAGTTCAAAGAAAAAAAATTATCTATAAGCCCATTCAAAAGCAAAAAAATTGTTCATATAAATATAGCCTAAAAACTAACCTCAAAAAAACCAAAGTAACTTACAAAGCAACCCAACTAAAAAATAATAAGAATAATAACACTAATAATAAATTTATAAAAACATCCAAAAAAAAAAATTAAACCATATTAACTATACATACCAATATTCGTCGTAAACTACAAAAATAATC
This sequence comes from Tanacetum coccineum, assembly GCA_026074375.1. Classification (NCBI taxonomy): domain Eukaryota; kingdom Viridiplantae; phylum Streptophyta; class Magnoliopsida; order Asterales; family Asteraceae; genus Tanacetum; species Tanacetum coccineum. The sequence continues at coordinate 77,996 of BQNB010003816.1, forward strand.
GAGTAACAATATAATAGTTTAGTTCACAAAAAAAAATTAACGTCCCATTTTGCTTGTTCTATAGAAGATCGGATGTTGCACTTAAAATGGGCTGGGTTACGTATACGTCAACTTAATTTTGGTTCCTATTGCTTGACTTGGATTAGAATCCTTTAAAGTTGAGTCAAACATGATACATCATGTTCACCAATCACAAATAAGTTAATTGCATAAAACTTTTTTTTTTTAATAAAAATCATGGACCCACTTATTTATTTTCAATCACAATAAACTTAACATGATCAATCATGTTTGACCATAACTTTAGAGGATCTTTTTCTGCTTGACTTTGTAACTAATGTTTTATACACATTATATATATCATCATTTGAAATCCGTTGACTTTGCATGTACTGTTCTTTTTAAGCACTGTAGCTACAGTGCTACAGTGTTGGACCAAAGAGAAGCCAAAAAAATTTGGGCCGGCCTAATTAGTTTTTTTTTTTAAATTGTTGGCACAAAATAGGGAGGAAACAAATGTTACAAAAGTACCGACGCATTCAGATAAAAAAATACCCGCGGTAACATTTCCGAATTGACTTAAACATTGTCATTTTACACCATGAGACCAAAAAAATAAATTCGCAAAAAAAAAATAAAAAATAATAAAATAATAAAAAAATAAAATTTTAACGCCACGCAACAACGCGTAAGACCATAAAAAAAACTACTAAACACGATACTGAAAAAGTAAACCCGCACTATTAAATATGAGACCGACAAAATAAACTCGCACAAAATTAAAGGAAAAAAAAAGAATTAATGACACGCAACAACGCGCGAAAAATTAACGCCCCGCAGTAACGCGCAGGAAAAAATAAACTTACACTATTAAACATAAAAAAAACCGCGCGAAAAAACAAATAAAAATAAAAATAAAAAATTAACGTCCCGCAACAACGCGCGAAAAATTAACGCCCGCAGCAACGCGCGGGTAATCTTGCTTGTTACTCTATAATACAATTCTCAAATGGTCGGTGGCACTGTAGCAGCTACAGTGCTTGCTACAGTGCTACAGTACCGGCCCAAAAATTAGCCCAAAATTCGGCCCAAACTAAAAAAAAAATAAAAAAATTTACAAAACGGACCCTCAACTTTTAACTGTTTACGACTTTTTTACATAAATTTTTAAAAAATAAAACTAGCCCAAAATTTGGCCCAAACTAATTTTTTTTTTTTATAAAACGGACCCTCAACTTTTAACTGTTTACGACTTTTTTACATAAATTTTTAAAAAATAAAATAAAAAGGCCTACACAAGTTTCTTTTATTCGCAAACTTTTATACACAAATTTTTTTAAATAAAAAATAAACGGTACCGGCCTCAAAAACAAGCACCAAAATTGGGGCCAAAACTAAAAAAAAAAAATTACAAACACGCCCACCCTCCACATCCAAAACAACTTTTAACAAACATTCATTACCCGTCATTTTTCTTTTTTCTCAACTCTATTCTTACCATAAATCTTTTAAAAAACAAAACTACAAAAAAGACGCTCCACCCAAGTCTGCTTCTTGATTCTCGCAAACAACTATTTTACATAACAAATCTCTAAACATATATACATCAACAACTACACACTACTCTACTATTATCATAACACACACCCCACAGAAAATGCTTCTGCAACCCACGAATCAAACAACATCAGACCCGAACTAAATCGAATAATTTACCCACACGAGAACTTGCGCACAACATACAACAAGCAGAGACAGAACAAATAACATGTAAGAAAAAAAAAAAAAAAAAAAAACTTAATACAAACTTAACTCCCGGACAAACGCGCGGGTTAAATTCAACTCGTTGTTTATACATATACTCATATACGTAAAAAAACGACGCCGTATTACTTCGTCCATCATTTCCTATTTTACTTGTGTTTCTTACCATGCCCATTATAAATTCGAAGGTCCAAAGCTAACCATAGCCCCATAATATATTCAAGGTCAAAACCGGTTGACGTTTGTTTTTTTCATTAAAAGTAGGTACGGGAAAAAAAAATTTGTTGGCTACAAAATAGAAAAAAAAAATATATACAAAACAGTATCCGAATATCTCATTCGCACCGAAAAAAAAAATACCCGTGGAAATATATTTTCGATACCTGATAATTTTAAAATAACAAGCCCAAATATGACACATATTTACCCAAATCTCATAAAATAATATTAAAAAAACCCATATAGCAAAATAACAAACTTTTAAAACATATACCCACACATAATCCAATATAAGAAAAAAAACAAATTAATTAAACATTAGACCGAAAAATAAACCTCAGAACAAAATAAAATAGTAATTAAAAATAACAAACGCCCCCCCACACCGCAGCAACGCGATTCGCGAAAAATTAAGTCCATGGGAAACGTCATTCTGCTAGTAATCCACGAACTCAGCAAATCGCACAAAAATAAGCCTCGCCGCAACGCGCGAAAGGTCCAGCTATTACGCAATCAAAAACCGCCCTACGCTAAGCAAAAAAAACTATTTTTTTTTAAATAAAATAAAAATTAACCCCCCCCCCCCCCCCAACAACGCGATTCGCGAAAAATTATGCCATGCGGCAATACGCCCGACTATGTAATCAAATCGCACAAAAATAAGCCCCGCCGCAAAGCGCGAAAGGTCCAATTATTACACAATCAAAAACTGGTCTACGCAAAGAAAAAAAAATTAACGCCCCGCAGCAACGCGCGGACAATCATACTTGTTAAAAAAAAAGGAAAGACCTTTGTAAGATTTCATTTATGGTAGTGTTCCATTATTATTCC
>BQNB010003816.1:85809-108602 GCA_026074375.1 Tanacetum coccineum
CTCCTCCCCCCCCCTCATGCCACCCCCCACCACAACCTCTCCCCCCGAACCGACCCACTCCTCCCCCTCACTCACCCTCTACCCCCCCTCTCCCCTCTCTCAGCATCCCCCACAGCCAACACCGCACCCCAACACCCGCCGTCCCTTCCCCCACCCCCCCCCCATCCTCACCTCACCTCTCCCCTACCGTCTATCCACTGCACCCCCCCCCACACCCACCCCCGCACTCACTCCCCCCCCCTATCCCTCCCACCCCCCCCCCTTCCGCCCCCTCCCTTCCCCCCCTCTCCCTCCCCCCCCACCACCCTCTCCCCCTCCCCCCCCCCGCCCCTCCCCCTCGAACCCCTCCCCCCCCCACCCGCCTTCAATTCCCCCCCCCTTCCACCTCACGCTCTCATACCTCCCCTCTCCCCCCCCCGATACCCCCCCACTCCACCCAATCTTTCTCCCCGCCTCCCCCCTACCTCCCTGCCCTGCACCTTCCGCCCCCCCCCCCGTCCCCCACTTCCCCACCCGCCCCAAACCTTCATATCCGACTTCTCCCCTCATCCCCCACCCCCCACCCACCTACCCCACCTACCCCCCCCCCCCACCTCGCCCTCCCCCCCCCCCACTCACCCCCATCCCCCCCCCCCCCTCATTCCACCCACCTCCCCCTCTCCCAAAACCCCACCCCTCTTCTCTCCTCCTTCGCCCTCCCCCGCCTACCTTCCATCACACCCCCCCCCCACACCCCAACCCCTCCCCACACCTACCCCAACCCCCTACCCATTCCAACCCCCTCACCCCCCCACACGCCCCACCCCCCCCCATTCCTCCTCCCCCCCCTCCGCCACTTCCCTGCCCCTTGCCCCCCCTTTCCCCTCGCCCCCGCCCCCCCATCCCCCCCCCCCCCACTTTCCCCTCCCCCACTTCCCCCCCCCCCCCCCCCCGGCGCACCTCCCGCCCACCCCCCACTACCTCCCCCCCCCCGCCACCTCACCCCCCTACCCATCCCCCCCCCCCTCCCCCCTACACCCATACCCCGTCCCCCCTCCCCACCCCCTCCCACCACTCCCCCCCCCTCCAGTACCCACCCCACGGACTCCCCCTTTCTGCCCCCCCTCCCCCCAACACCCCCCCTCGCCATACCGCCGACTCCCCGCTACAACACCCTCCCGCACCCCCTCCCCCCTCCCGCCTCTCTCCCCCCACTACCCCCCCACCTCCCCCCCCTCCCTCCCCCCCCCCCCCCCTCCCACTCACCCCACTCACCCCCTCTCGTCCCTACTCTCCTGCCCGCCCCCTCACCCACGCCCCCCCCCCCCCTCTCCCACCCAGCCCCTCCCCTCCCAACCCCCTCACCCCCCCCCTGCACCACAGCCCCCCCCCCCCCTCCTCAAACCCAAATCCCCTCCACCTCACCCACTATCTCAACCACATAACTGCACACCCCCACCCAACCCACCACAATGTTCCACCCCCCCCTGATGTTCTCCCCCCTTCATTCTCAAAATCCACCACATTCCCTACTTAACCCAACCACAACCTTCCCCATAACGTCAACTAGCAAATAATAACTATCCACAGAACCACATTGCCCTCCACCAATAAGCCACCCAAGACTTAACTCCTTGTTTTTTCCAACTACTAAGACGTCTTCTCAATGAGACACACCATCCCGAGGTCAGGGACACAATGACCACGCTCGTAATGACTGTGTATGATCCCGTACCTCAAAAACAATATCAGGAAAGTCTATGTTAACATAAGGGAATTTTCTTACGAGATTCCCCCTCGCACTATGGGTCAAATTACAAAAACTACCCACATTTTTAAAAATTTACAAAATACCCCCTCCTCACCACTAACGGCTATTAAGTAACGATTGTTAGTTTATTTTTTTTAGAATTTACAAAAATAGTCCTTTGGAACGATCGTTACTTAACGACCGTTAACTTAATTTTTTTTTGCAATTTACAAAAACATACCCCCTCGCACTATGTGTCAAATTACGAAAACTACCCTCATGTTTAAAAATTACAAAAATACCTCCTCCCCCACCACTAACGGCTGTTAAGTAACGACCGTTAGTTTAATTTTTTTTAGAATTTACAAAAATAGTCCTTGGGATCGGTCATTACTTAACGACCGTTATCTCAATTTGTTTTTTTTGCAATTTACAAAAATAGCCCCTGAGGATATCAGTCCGTTCGCCATAATAACACTGAAATATCGCAACGACAACGGCAATCGCCGCCGGACTCACTTCAACCAACCGAAAACGATGCCCACTAATCGTCTTGCAATGAAATGCGAGCCTGCCACTACGTTTAAAACATTCATGAACACTTTCTTCAACGTTCGGATTTTGAAAACACTTTGAGCGACTTATGGCCCGGTCAACCCATACATGTTTGATGATTTAAGTTCATATTTTGCCCCATTTGACCCTATGGGATAACTTAGAACCATTGTTTTGAAAATCGGGTTCTAATTGACCCGGTCGAGTCACCGGGTCATTGGGTTACCGGTTCGATTACTGGGTCAACCCGGCTTTCAAAAAACATAAAAAGTAATAATATTTGCAATGATACGAAAAATGTATATATATAAATCATGAATATACCTTATATTGAGCCTAAAAACGATTTACTAACAAAGATAACATGTGACATATAAAATTACGTCGCAAATATATATAAAAAACTTGATCTATTTGTAAAAAACATGAAAAAATCAAAACCCGGCCGGGTCTCGAGAACCGGGTTGACCCAGGTTACCTTAAACCCGTCGGGTCTAACTGGGTTTCAAAAATATGAAACCCGATTTAATTTAACTTATTTTTTTGATCGGAACAATTTCAACCGCTTGACCCCGCCGAGTCGAACCGCGTTTCAAAACATTGCTTAAAACCCCAATTGAACCCACTTTTGATCATTGGGTTGAAATGGCCACCCCTTGGGTCTGGCAAACAATACTTGTTTTATAGAATAAGTGGGTAACTGTGACTGAACCATATACATCATTTTTCTTTGTTTCACACTTAAATTTGAACCAAATCTCTAGAAGTACTATGCATAATTGCATATACGGGTGTGTGCTATGCACTCTATGCTCATGTCCCCACTCTCTCTATCCTAGTGGAAACATGACCTAACTGAGGAGACCTCTCTATATATTTGATGCTTTCTGCTCTATTGAAAACCCTATCTTTTCCTCCTCCTACAAAATCATCACCATCAAACTCTTCTTTTAGATCTCACCTTTCATCGAATCTTACTTTTATCATCTTTTCTTAATAACCTTTCTTCTTTGATTCTCTTGATCCATCATTCTTGCAAGAAACATAATCCATATAAGACTAGAGGTTCTTAGAAACAAAAAATGGATTCAGGAAACAGTGGGAGCTTACAATCATCAAGTGAAGCAGAAGAAGAGTGCGACTCACGCGCCACAAATAGCAACCAACCTCACCAACCAGCACCACCTTTCAACCACCACCTTATTTTTGATCAAAATCAAATCAACAACAACAACGACATTAACCCTTTTTTCTTTACACCAAACCCACAACAACACAACCAACTTCTTAACCTTGACTCAGTCGTATGGTCCAAAACCTTACCTTCATTCTCTGACCATCATTTTCCTCCGGCCACCACAACCACAATAATCACCGAACCAATCCCTCCACCTCCACCACCAAGAAACCCTAAGAAAAGATCAAGAGCATCAAGAAGAGCACCAACAACTGTTTTAACTACTGATACTAGTAACTTTAGAGCCATGGTTCAAGAGTTTACTGGCATCCCTTCACCACCGTTTATATCATCATCATCTAATGTGTTCCCTAGATTAATGACTAGTTTTGATCTTTTTGGTAGACCATCAACAAACAACAACAACTTTGACAACCTATCTCAACTACCTTCTTATCTTATTAGACCATCACCATCTTCATTGTTGGATTCGAGTAACTTTCTAATTAACTCCATGCAAAGCTTGCCTTTTTCTAGTTCCATTAACCAGTCTTTGTTGTTTCCTAACCCTAAATCCACACAAAACATTGGTTCCTCAAATGGGTTTGGTGTGATGGGACATAATCATGACCATGAACCCATGCCCACAAGTACTAAAACTAGAAATGATGATCAAGAGATTATTGAACCGTGGGTTTGTCCTTCAGATTAAGTAGATAGCTAGTTGGTAGTGTTTCTTATGAGTATGTATACGTGACTTTATAATAGTAGTGATGCTTTTTTTTTCTTTTTTCTAACAATTACATGGGTTGATTTGTATAAGTATTTTGTAATAGTAGGTTTAAGACTTGGAGAAATATACAAAATGACATGATGAAGATGTAAGAAACTAAGAATAATTGATGGTGCAGTGGAGTCACATGGGATTTGATTTTTTGATACTGTTTAAAAGAGATTCGAAGCTAGTGTTTTCAAATTCTGAGTACGTTCCTCTTTTTTTTTTGTTGCTAGAGCACGGGGAGCGGTCGTGCCAAACTTCTCGTGCCATAGAGAAAAAGTGGTGTCACGTCAGCAAAATGGTGTTTGGCATCAGAATTGCTATGACACCAGAATTCGGCGGCATTGTTTGGCACCAGAATTTCTGGTGCCAAACTAATTTTTTATTATTATTATTATTTTTTTAATTTAAAAACTTAAAAAACTTAAATTGAATAATAAAACATTACATAAAACTAAACATATAGCGCTCATAGTCGGGTTGAAAGAAAGATCATAATGATCGTATGTGTTGGTTGCGTCGAAATCGTTGAGATTATTTGGATTCATATTTCAAAGAAAAATGAGAAGTATTGATGTAGAATATATATAGAAATTGTGTGTGAAGTTATAAAATATAAATGGGGTATTTATAGGATTTTAAAGGGGTAAAAATAGGGTTTTGGGGGTATTTTTTTCAAAAACCCGCTCCCCCCAACGGATACTTTTTCAAAAAAAAAAAATAAAAAAAATTCTTTCGCGTGGGCTGTTAGCCACGGCGCGAGAGACCTTGGCGCGAACCACGGAGTGGTGCGCCATGGCTCAATCTCGCGCCATAGCTTGGCACGAACCCATGGCACGACCACTCCCTTCCCTCTGATACATAGACGCATTTATGATCTTTCTTTTTCATTAGTTCTTTCTAAACATTGATCAATTTATTAAAGTGTTTAGATGCTATACAAGTGAATTGAATTGAATTTACTAAAATTCAGATAGGACCACCGATGTTTGTTATAGGCAGTGTTCTAAAAGGCGCGACAGTTAAGACGTGTAGCGTAGCCTTCACATTACAGATAAACTCAGTACGTTGGCTATAGGCGTGGCGTGAGACGAAGCATGAAAAAGCACACTAACACGCGATAAGTCGTAAGGCGTTTTTAAAGAATGTAGTCACAATTTTATACATACCACATATATTAGCTGGGTAATCACGATTTGAGCCGGCTAATCGCTTTTTTTAAAGAAATGTAAAATATTACATGCAAGCTTGTTTCTTGAATTTATTCCTTTGTGTAACACTTTTTGCTAAACACGATATATATATGATATATATAAATATATAAATCTATAAATATTTTGTGTCGTTTTAAATCACGTCTTAAAAAACGACATCGCTCTTAAAGCGTGAGGCTTAACCATACTCCCATACCACATCTTACGTTATTTATAGGATTGATTATAGGCATCCCTTCATCACCTTTTAGATCATCATCTAATGGTATCTATGCAAGCAATAATCTTTAACTTATGCTTCACACAATGGTCGGTCGACCATGTGGGTCGCTTGTTGATCCATGTCGGTCGTCACCACTGTGGTGGTGTCTTCGATGTCGGCCAACGTCTTCAATTTTTGAAGAATGGGTCGGATTCCCAACCGAGTTTATGCACACTTTCAAAAACTTAGCTTTTTTTCTTTTCTATTTTTTAAATTTATAAATATGTAATTTATACCATAGGTCTTTGATGTATGTTTTTATTGTTATTTTTATTTATAAATAACTAACAAATTATGTTTAAATATATTTTAAGTAAGAAAAGTGAGATTGTTTTTTATGTATTATTTTTTATTATTAATATATTTTATTTTGTTGTTGAATATATTTTTTTAATGCAAATCGTCTTACTGTGACTAAAAAGTCGCATGTATTAGATGATAAGATTAGTTGGCCTGAGCCCGCATGTGGGCTTAGGGTCTATTAGGGTTTAATAGTGTCTATGTAATTGTGATTATAAATAGTCATGAATAATATGCATAATACCTACTGAGTTTTCTATCATTTAACATGGTATTAGAGCAGGTTAGATTATAAAACCTAGTCGGCCGCCATGAGCCGCTACATCTATGCCACCGCGTCAAATATTATCCTTCTCCTTCATTCTCTATCTCTTTTTCTCAAAACCCTAATTTCTTTATATCCTCACAGGCGATATCATTATACTCTTTTTTTTACTATGACGCATGTAGTATGCTTGTGTCTTTTCTTTAAATCTCAACGTGTTTTTTTTCTAAGTTTTTCTTAATACTTGTTTGCAATTATTTTTTATCAAGATGTATTTTTTTTGTTTTGTAGTTTTGGCACTAAAATTGCAATAAAAGAAATCTGCTTTTACCATCGTCATTGTAAAAGCGACGTTTCTTTCTTCCTTTTTAGTTTCAGTTTCGTATTAAATATTTGATTTTAAAGTCCTTTCGAATTTATGGGTTCTTTAAAAATAAGGCAGAGGAAAACATTAGAAAAAGAAGGAAAATATATCTTTCTGTTTTCTTTCTTATGAAGTTTGTTTCCATCTTGCTGCTCTTGTCAGTCAAGCACAAGATTACTGCAACAATCTCCATTCAAGTTTTTCAAAAGCATTAGAAAGTAGCAACTTCTCAAGATTTCTCGCTATTTGCAAGGTTAAACTTCAGTTGGATCATTCGAAGGCCTCTCGCTCCAACTGCGGGGGAGTATTAGATGATAAGATTAGTCGGCCCAAGCCTACATGTGGGCTTAGGGTCCATTAGGGTTTAATAGTGTCTATGTAATTGTCATTATAAATGGTCATGAATAATATGCATAATACCTACGGGGTTTTCATTGTCTAACATGGTACCATGTTAGAAGATAGAAGACCCCGTGAGGCATAACTTTTATTGATCAACTATTTATAGATTACAAAAGAGAGCACAAACCCTAACGGACCTTAAGCCCACAAATCGGGCTTGGGCCGTGGTATGTGTGTAATTACACATACCTTTTACCTAATAAAATGACCCTAAACGACCAAAAACGCACATAAAATGCCATAAATATGCTTGTTTTTGTGTTTGTACTGTGCAGGTATCGGATATTCACTAAAGGACAAAAACGAAGCCAAACCCGACAAAACCAAGCACGGTACGGAAAGAGTGAAAAAGTCAAAGTCAAAGTCAAACCCGAGAAGTCAAAGACTGCATCGAAAACCGAAACCGAAGATATAAATATCTTATTGGGCCAACCCGTACCCGAGTTATTGGGCCAACCCGTACCTGAGTTATTGGGCCGGGTCAGCCCAATATGTATATTGTATAGTACATAAAGCCCAAATCCAACTCGGCCCAATTCTCCTTATTAAAAAAAACCTGGCCCAACCCCACTTGTTAACCCTATAACCATAAACCCCTTTAGACAACCATAGCCTACACTCCTATGTATACTAACATCATTAGTCCATAGGGAACTGTTTGTGTAATAAACTATACACCCTCTTGGCTAATCCGCCAACCCTCAAAGATACATATCACAATAAGGGACCTCAAAATTGCAATACCATTATATAGGTTTCAGGACCATTCTTGGCCCAACTTCAACCCATACCCTGCACCAAGAATAGAAACACTGTATATCTTCTAAACCCACTTTACTACTTCTCGCCCATCCACTTTCACACCCTCTGAAAACCTGCCAAACCGCCACAACCACAACCCCATGTGCTACCCTTGGTCCCCCCTTCACATGACACCATACACACGCTGGCAATCCTATGTTGTTTTACTGGACGATTGAAATCAAAGGCTAGGATTCATTGGAGTGGTGCCCAAGGCTTATTGAAGGGTCAAGATGGGTCTCTGAGCTCTCTCACATAACAAGCACAACAAACACAAGAGAAGACTTGGCTGCTTATATAAAAGGAGAAAGAAGGCAGAAAAGAGGAGTGTAGTTTTTAGTTTTTTTTTATGTCTCTTAATCTTGTCATTTTAATTTTAAGCTTTGTAATCAAATTATGTTTTAATGAAATTTTAAGTTTATGCAAAAATTTGTCTTTTGAGTGCTTTTACTGCTTTTTGCTTTTGTTTAATTCTAGTGCTTATTGCTGGTTCGAAAATGCTCAAAGTTACTTAAGAAAGCTAATTATTATCTGGTCTTACCTTGTTGTTCTTTAAAATGCAGTTTTTGAAAAGTTAAAATTGGTTTTAAGACTTTAAGGAGTGTTTGGGTTAAGGCAAAATGTTAATGGATAAAGCTGTTTTGATCAATGTTGGTTTAAGAATTCACTTTGTTTAGCTTTAGGATTGGTTCTAATGTGAGAGTTATAGTTTTCATCTAAGTTTTCTAAGTTTTGAAGTTCAGTTAAACTAGATTTGCTATTTACTGTTTTAGACTGTTCTTAGGATTTAATTCTGTGAACTCAGGTAAAAAGAGCATTTGAATTATAGTTAATGTATCTAGATGCAGTAGAGTTAGGATATGTAAGTTTACAAGTGAACATTAGGTGTTTGCTCATTTTGACTTGATTGCGTCAAATTCATCAAATGGCTTTTAGCCTAATATGTTGTTTTGATTTTTAAATTAAGAGTAGGATTTAAGAAGTTTAGGTTTAGATAGATTTAAGTTGTATCTAGTTCGAATAGCATCTGTTTATGATTGTCTTAAGATTAGGCTTCATTTAGCATCTTTAGTTCATTCCTGCAAGTAGTGTCCTATCCGTCTAAAACCAAAAGTTAAAACTAGTTAGTTTAAACTGCTGGTGTGCATTCCATTTTCATGCTTGTTTTCTTATCCAAAACTAGTTGTAATCTGCCTGAATTTTTGTGTTTATGAGCTTATTATGGTTTAATGTCAATCTGTTTTTAAGTTTTAGCAAAGTTACTAAACTTGTAGACCTTTAATTTTAGTTTTAAAAATGGTACCTTAGCCTTTCTTAAAACTGTGTTTAATACCCTTTTTGGCTTGCTGTCTGTTTTAAAAGCTTTTTCTGAGCTTAATAGAGCTTTTCGAAAATAAGTTTTAGTTTTAAAGTTGCTTATTTTTAAGCAATAAAAAACTTTGCTATCGAAAGTTTGTCAAAAAAAATGTTAGGAGTTAGGAGGTCTCAAGGGTGAGCAGGGCTCGAACCCGAGACCTCTAGTCTCACTAACACCTTTATCCCACTCACCTTAACCAACTGTGCTAGACTTCCAATTCGCTATACCCTTCTTTTATTCTCTATTTAATAGCTTATTTACCCATTAAGCTTTCAGCCCATTTTGGGCTTATTTCAACCTTGTTTCAAAATTTGTTTTATTTGCTGTTTTAGAAAGCCACCTGAACACTCTTTAAGCCAGTATAAGCCACACCCCATAAGACTCCCTCTTGGTGCTTAAAAATAAGCTCAAAGAGGTGTCCCTTAGGCTGCCCTGCACCATTTGTAGCTTATAGCTTATTTGACTTTTCTGGCTTATTGGCTTGCTTTTCCTTGGCTTATTTTTGTTTATCTTGATTATTAGGTGTTAGTGTAGGTTTGTTTTTGCTTATTTCCTATTTTCCTTAGCTTATTTTGCCTTTAAGCCCAATAAGTTTAGTTTAGGATTAGGACTTAGTTAAAAAGTTAAGTCTGCCTTTATTGCTTATTGTTGCTTTTCTGTCTGTCCCTTTGTGCTTATTTCTTGTTGGCTTGCTTATTAGCTTAAGTAGATTTCGTTTTGCTTGTGCTTAATAGTCCATAAGACCTTAACTGTTTTAGCTTCCAAGCCTTAGAGTGAAAAAGTGCTTACTGCCCTCTCTTTGTGCTTATTTTCCAGCTTATTTAGATTTGGTGTAAAAAGTTGTTTTTTAAAGTTGCTTATTTTTAGGTATTTTACAAGTTTTTTTAAAAAAAAGAAAAAAAAAGTTTTTATAAAAAGAGAGAGGCCCAGGCTCGAACCCTGGACCTCCCCCTTTGCACACACGACACACCACAAACACACACTAACCACTTTGCTACATTAGCTCATCCAACATTTCTTTGCATAATTAAATCTTTATAGTAATTTTCTTCCCTTTAAGCTAATAAGCTCGTTTTGCTTATTTACACATATTTATAAGCTTGTTTTCCAGCTTTTATTTTTCATAGACCATCATCAATCAATCTACTTTTCCCTATTTTTCAGAATTTTTCATTTAAGTTTACTATTTTTAATCTTTTATTTTCTTTAAAATCGTTTTTAATTCATAAAAATTATAAAAAAGTCTAAAAATTATAATTCTTTTTTTGAAAATTTTCTTTTATCATATTGCACTTAGGAAAAATAGAAAAACTTTCGTAGGGTTATTTTTGCAAAATTTCATCTTTTAAAGAACGGGATTCGATCCCGGGTTTCGTTTTCTTCGTTTTTCAACTTTAAAAGGTCCCGTTTTAGAATTTTCTTTTAATTTAGTTATTTTAGATTAGAAAATTTTTAAAAATCATTTAGGGTTTAATTTTTGATAATTTAGTTTTTTTTTAAACTCACGTTTTTACGTTTTTGTCTTCGTTTTAGGTTTAAATCTTTAATAAATTTCGTTTTTAGGTTTTCCTTAATTGTTTTTGCATTTTAATTAGAAAAATCAAATCCAAATCTTTGTCATTCAAACATCAAATATCAAACCGACTTTCGACTTTCCAATTCACTCCTCGTTGGGACTACGACCCAAGAATATCATATCCTATACTACTACTCTCGGTTTCATTGACTTTCTTGATAATTATCCTTATTATATATATAAGTATTATATATTTATTTATATAAAAAGGGTTATTTAAAAAGTCGCTCAATTAGGGCTGAGGGTTTTGGTTGTTAGTTTGCAGGTTTCAAGTGAAAAACGACAGTGAATATACTAACAAGGTTTTGGCGGGAAGTGTTTTTTTAATAACTCTGTTGTTTCTGGCAGGGCCACAAGTTTGAAAATATGGCACTTATTCCCTCTCACTTGATTTAATTATTTTACAATTTTAATTTCTTGTGGTGTATATGAAGTTTAGGCATTGGCAGTTTAAGCCCTTAGGGTTATAATGTGTAGATTGCAATAGGGTCCTTGAAGTGAGATTAAAATTAACACATTTAGGTTTTGGCAGTTAAGTGTAACAGGATAAAGGGGTTGGGCCTTGGTATTGATTTTGGTTTTGGCGTCACTGCCGAGGAGGAGTGTATAAGCGTTTGTCGTTTCGAAGTTTGACAATTAGTGCTTTGAAGATCCTTCCTTGTGGAGTTATTTTCTTTATAAAAATACAAAAATACAAAAATATTTTTCACTTTTCTTTTATTAGTATATTTTATATATATAAAACAAGAAAAATCAAAAATATAAAAAAAATTGTCCTTAATTATCAATAAAAATCATCAAGTTGGTAAAAGAACACCAACATATAATACTTTCAACTGAAGTATTATCCATTAATAAGTTCCCGAACCAAAGAATCAAAAACTTGCCTTTTGTGTCACTAGCGACGTACGGCTCACCTTTAAAAGTTAATTCTTTTAAAGAGCTACCGAGAACTTGTTATATTAGTTAGTTTAAGTGTCTTGTCAGAAAATAAAATAGATTGTAGACAAAATGCCAAAAAACCCAAAAAATTAGTGTAAATTTTCTTTTTATAGTTTAAGTGCATGCGCACTCGTTCTCAATCTCGAAATCAAAACCGTCATCAATAACAAGCCCCATCAGTAGTTGTTGATCCTTACTCTAAAGAACCTTTTTGATAATCACCCCGTAGTATAACATGGCCCGCTAATGGAGCCAGTGGTGCCGTACCCCCTCCCGCCAGAGGAGGTGGGTTTACCAGTGTCCCTACTCCGACTAAGGAGGAGTTTTTGTGCCAACCGTCATTAGATGGGTCGAAGGTGGAACCAATTGCACCGATTGCACCTCAACAACGACTTTTTGAACTTAGAATGTACGATGATCAACCATTTCAAAATTCGAGTCATTTCGCGGAACCGGGTGATGATCAACAAGCATCTCGACAAAATTTTTGCATGTCATCCAAAGCATAAAGTAAATGGGTCTACCGATGACGCCCTTCGTCTACATCTTCCCTTACTGCCTTGGCAAGATCGTGCCGCGGAATGGGTTTGTCGTTTGCCAAGGAGATTTTCTATCAACTCTTTGACTCAAATGGCAAAAATACTTCTCGGAAAATACTTCCCACCCTCTATGGTGACCAAGTTGAGAAATGATATTACGAATTTCCGTTTGCAAAGACCGATATCATTGTTCGAAGCTTTGGGAACGTTATAAGCTTTTCAATTGATCGTGATGCCTAACCCGCCACCAAAACGACATGTTACCCGTGGCTCTAATAAATACCTTCTATACGATTAACATTAAGGCATCGTGATACCAACAATGCAGCTGTCCCCCCCCCCCGGCGGGACTTTATAAAAGCGCCCCGAAGATGTTATGATCTCATCCAAAAATATGACCGCCCATCACAATGATTAGGATACTTCCGCTCAACGGAATGAGTCATCGAGTTCTATCACTTCTTCTAATCCATAAATAGCATCCCTTAAGCTTCAAATGGAAAGAGATGGAATAGGAACTTAAACAAGAGTGCTCAAACCAACCAACAAGTTAATACCGTAAACCGAGTTGCGAGACTTGAGGTGGTCCCCTCAGTTCTTACAATGATTGTCCAGTCAACCATTGGCCAAAAATCAAAACGAATATGCTGTGGGAGCCTACAATCAAGGTGTAATTCCTACTAACCCAAGGTAAACCGCAAATCTGCTTAGCTATCATATCGACAAATATCTCTGACCACCAGGGTTATAATGTGAATCAAAATCAAAACTGAAGCAACTAAATCAAAACAACCAGGTATGCCTTTATCAAAACCGGCATCAAGGGAAACAACCAAAAGTAACAATCCAGGGAAAGAAATCAATTTTTCCAAGGTGCTAATCATAATCATAATCAGGTTCAAAATTATCAAGCCCCTAATACCCAACCTCCGGTTGCTTTACCGCAAGAATTAACAAACTACATCAGGATTAATGAAAACAAGATCAATTCAATGCAAACTCAAATGAACAACTTGGCTACTTCGAATCAAAGGCTTGAAAGATGGCTAGGAACTTTATCAAAATGAAAACCGCATTTCATCGGTTAATGGATCTCTCCCTAGCAACACCCTTGGCAACCCCAAAAGGTAAATTGAAAGCCATTACCACTCGAAGTGGTCTTGTTTTTTATGAACCTTCTGTTCCTATGCCTCCTCCATTCATTAATCCGAAGGAGGATGAACATGTAGAGGAGACTTTCACGGACCCAGAACATGGTGAGTTTACCATTAAGGTCCCACCTCCTCTGGTCCACAAAGCTAAACAAAGAAATTTTGTGATTCATCAAAAGGAAATCCTCGTCCACCCGAATATCCCTTATCCGTCTAGAATGAACCAAGAGAAACAAAAAGAAAAAAATGAAGTCCAAATCCATAAATTTTGGCAAATGTTTAAACAGCTTCACATCAACATCTCTCTTGCCGATGCATTGATTTTAATTCCAAAATATCAAAAGATGCTTAAGAGTCTCCTTTCTAATAAGGAGAAGCTTATTGAATTGGCAAATACACCCGTTAGTGAAAATTGCTCAGCAGTTATCCTAAAGAAGCTTCCCGAGAAGCTAGGTGACCCTGGGAAAATTTTTCATTCCTGTGTTTTAGTAAGTTCCAAGTGCAAAGCCTACCGATCTAGGTGCTAGCATCAACTGATGCCACTCCGTGCGAAAGAGTTAGGGTTACCCAAGCTTATTCCCACCCAAATGACCCTTGAACTTGCTAACCGTGATATTTGCACTCCGAAAAGAATTGCAAGAGATGTCTTTGTTCCGGTTGGAAAGTTCACATTCCCTACTGTTTTGTCATTGTGTTATGAAAGCGATCACTGTCCCCCTCATTTTGGGAAGACCATTTTACGGACCGCTCCATGCTTTGATTGACGATCAATGGGGAAGAAATGAATCCCCGTACAGTATTGAAAGACTAACTTGAACTAGAAATGACACTTTTCCCCAAAAAAAAAAAAAGCTATCAAACGAACCTCATCAAGAATCAAGTATCAACATGATTATTGCTACAATGTTTCACATGAGGAAATTCGTGAAGATTTGTTTGCAACAAATCATTCAAGTGGCAATCCTACTTCTCTTGTCTCTTCTCATACCAACTTAACTTCACCGAAAGTTAATGATGATATCTTTGATCCGGAAGAAGACATTATTGAGAACTTGCTAAATCTTGATAAAACCAAAGATCTCCCTCCGTATCATGATAATCAATCGAGTGGCAATTCCACTCCGATTTCGGAACCTGAGACCAAGTCTTCTTCTTCCCCTACACTTATCTCCCTCGAAGAAATTAAATTGGGAAGAATTCGAAGCTTATCTCGCAAGAGATTCATTTCCACCAGGACATAGTAATCCTTCATCACTTCTCCTTCCTTTTCATAATTCTTTAAGTGGCAGTACCACCTCTTCTTCACCTAGTCTCCACATTTCTAAGACTAGCGACTATTCTCTTGAGGAGTTCGCCGATGAACTCGCTCATATCACATTTCCACCAAGAAATGATGATCTTCCCTTTGATGCCAAATCCGATCTTCTAGAATTAGAATATATGCTCAACCATGATCCTATCAAGGATATGGATTCTATTCTCGAAGATTCGGTTGATGAAAATTCTCTTGATGACAATCTTGATGATACCATTTCTGAGATGTTCACCGATGAACATGCTCTTGTTACATATCCCCACATTATGGGATTGATTATGATGATGAATCTTTTTTTGATCATGAGACCGATAATAATGAACTTATGATGATCATTTGAACTTCAAGGAAGAAAAATCCAAAGAGTCTAAATCTTGATTGATGAACTTGATCTCCCTAGATCAAATGATTTCCTTCCTTTTCCGAGTGTGACTCGGTTTTCTATGAGGATTTTTCCAAGGTTGATGCTTTGCCTTCGACCGACAACGAGGACAAGGTATTTAATCCGGGTATACTCATTCATGAGAACCTCTTTGAAGTCACCAACTTAGCAACACATGGGAAAAGAGAAGGTATGAAGGCCACTATGCTTCTATTATCTTGAGATTTTAATCCACGCGTCTTTATGAACTTTCCTTTCCATAAAGAAAGTTCCGAGCTAGGAGCTGTAAATCTCTTTATCCATCCGAAAATGAGGAAAACTTTTTCAACCCCGGGATTCTCAACTTCTAAAAGAGTTCAACTCTCTTCTCCCGAATTATCTCATCGGAGCACTAAACTTTCAAAGTCCCACCAAAAATTCTTGAAAGCCCGAGGAGATTTTTCCTTGCTCTTACCAATAGGACTCCGAGTCTTATGGAAGTTTCGTGCTCCCCCTTTTCTATCCCCCTTGACAAGCTCAAGTATGGGGGATTAGGTCAAGCTAAGTGACCTAAAACAAGCGCTTCATGGACCCCATGCTTATCCTAGTATCATCGTAGTAGTAGTAGTAGTATGGTAGTATGAATAAGTGTTTTTTGTTGTTGTGAGGAGGCTCACTCTTTCCTCTTCCGTGTTTTTGTGTTTGTTGCCAGATTTCCTAATTTGTTGAAGCCTCTCGTGCTCGCAGTTTTTGTCCTTCGATCACAAGAGCTTCACATCCTCAGCTTCATTTTGGGAATCCGGATATCCAAATCTTCTCGACTAATTTTATCTTTAAGCATACTTTAATAAACGGCTTTAGATTTGCGTAGAAACCCTTCCTAAAACATTGAGGACAATGTTTAGTTCTAGTATGGGGGGGGATCTATCGATTTGATTGTGCCTGCAGTCGTTGTTTTCACGTAATCCCGTTTTTACCACCAAAATTTCAAAAAATGAAAAATTTTAAAAATTTTCAAAAATAAAATAAGTGTTTTGTCACAATTTTGACTTTCCTGCTGGGTAGAATAAGAGTAAATTTTGACTCGATCGAGCGTGTTGAGCTCTAGCTTGTTCCTTAACTTTAGACTAAGCGTTCGCGGGTTGCGAAGAACGAAAAATGATAAGTAAAGTATGGAGATTGTTTTGCTAAACAAGGCTTATTTGGGAAATCTTAAGAGCTCATGTTATGTCATTTGTGGCTTTATCCTCCCATAAGTCTCTTAACCTGAATTAATATACGAGCTATTTTTAGAGATTAAACATAAATCAATAATTTTTAATGTCGTATATAGTAAAAACGTTATAGAGCCATAGTTTCAAATTTATACTTGAATTTTTCAAAAAGAAGTCTTCTCTAAATTAAAAAAAATGATGAAAAAAAAATAAATTTTCCAAAAATCAAACAAGTGTATATGTCACAATTATTGACTTTCCAGGCTGGGTAGAATGAATGAAATTTTGACTCGATCGAGCGTGTTGAGCTATAGCTTGTTCCTTAACTTTTTAGACTAAGCATTCACAAATTTGCGAAGAACGAAAAATGATAGTGTTAGTTAGAAGTTGGATGCTAAGCAAGGATTATTTGGAAATCTTAAGAGCTCATAAGTGTAAGTTTGACCGCTTTCTTTCTCCCAATAAGACTTAAATCGACTAATATTATTTGCTACTTTTGAAAAATAAACTTAATCAACATATTTGAAAATCGAAATGTATCAAGTCAATATCAATAATTTTAGTCTTAGTCCAAATTTATACTTAAATTTTCCAAAAAGAAGTCTTTTCTATATATCGCAAAATAAGTGGGAAAAAATGAAAAGAATGAAAAGAATGAATGTTGAATAAGGCAATTATATAAACTATGGGCTAATAAAGGTTTACTGCATCTTGCCGGCTCACAACCGATGTTGCAGTCTTCAAAAAGAAAGGCCATAGTATGAATAATAATCCGAAACCGGTAAAAGTTTGCTGCATCTTGCCGACTCACAACCAATGCTGCAGCCTTTTAAACGGTCGAGGGTTACAATTGCATCAAAAGTTATGTTAATGTTAAGTATGAATAAATAAATATATGGAAAACATTTTTTCTTAAATTTAAATATGCTTTTGAACTAAGACTATTTCATGATTACATTAATAAGATATGTCTAAACGAGAAACCTAAGAGTTTTTGAAACCAAAGGTCTGTGAGTCTCGATACTAGTCTCTGTGGGGTGTCAAAAGCCTGGTCACTTAGCCGATGAGGTTGGGATGTGCCGAGACGAAAGTCGCTACATGGGATGATCTCGCTTTTAAACTCAATATTCTCGGGTGGAACGTGAAGCATATAATTTTGCATATAAAACGTTGATCCATGGTTGAAATTCATAAATAGCACATTTACCTAATGTATAATAATTGTCGGGAGTGAAAAGTTCACAAGTTGCAAGTATGGGTAGTGTTAGCATCTTAACTTATATTTAACTGTGATTTCGTTTTAAGCTTGGTTTGGAATAAGTGAAAAGTCGAGGACGATGAATTTATCCTTTTTGGGGCATTCTCGGATCGAAATGCATCTTGTTCTATGATCCCTAAAAGTTATAAAATAACGAAAATCAAATAAGTTAGTTAGTTGCTTGATATGAAAAATACAAAAATATGTGTAGGAATAAGAGTATGTATTTAGAAAATGGTAAAAACGGGGCTTGTTGAAGCTATTGATTCTTAAATTTCCCTTGACGAACACTTAGCTACTTTTCGAGGTTATTAGTCGAGGGGGATCGAGATTCTTAGTTTTCTAAGTGCTTACTTCATAGCATTGCGTGAGGACACATCAATGTCTTAGTATGGGGGATTTTGGTATGTGTGTAATTACACATACCTTTTACCTAATAAAATGACCCTAAACGACCAAAAACGCACATAAAATGCCATAAATATGCTTGTTTTTGTGTTTGTACTGTGCAGGTATCGGATATTCACTAAAGGACAAAAACGAAGCCAAACCCGACAAAACCAAGCACGGAACGGAAAGAGTGTGAAAAAGTCAAAGTCAAAGTCAAACCCAAGAAGTCAAAGACTGCATCGAAAACCGAAGCCGAAGATATAAATATCTTATTGGGCCAACCCGTACCCGAGTTATTGGGCCGGGTCAGCCCAATATGTATATTGTATAGTACATAAAGCCCAAATCCAACTCGGCCCAATTCTCCTTATTAAAAAAAACCTGGCCCAACCCCACTTGTTAACCCATTAACCATAAACCCTTTAACAACCATTAGCCTACACTCCTTTTATACTAACATCATTAGTCCATAGGGACTGTTGGTGTAATAAAACAATACACCCTCAGGGGCTAATCCTGCCAACCCTCAAAGATTCATATCACTAATAAGGGACTAAAATTGCAATACCATTATATAGGTTCAGGGACCATTCTTGCCCAACTTCAAACCCATACCCTGCACCAAGTAGAAACACTGTATATCTTCTAAACCCACTTTACCGCCTTCTCCCCATCACTTTCACACCCTCACAACCTGCCAAACCTTCACACCCCACAACCCATGTGCTACCCTTGGTCCCCCCTTCACATGACACCATACACACGCTGGCAATCCTATGTTGTTTTACTGGACGATTGAAATCAAAGGCTAGGATTCATTGGAGTGGTGACCAAGGCTTATTGAAGGGTCAAGATGGGTCTTTGAGCTCTCTCACATAACAAGCACAACAAACACAAGAGAAGACTTGGCTGCTTATATAAAAGGAGAAAGAAGACAGAACGGAGAGGAGGGTAGTTTTAGTTTTTAATTTTTTTTATGTCTCTTAATCTTGTCATTTTAATTTTAAGCTTTGTAATCAAATTATGTTTTAATGAAATTTTAAGTTTATGCAAAAATTTGTCTTTTGAGTGCTTTTACTGCTTATTTGCTTTTGTTTAATTCTAGTGCTTATTGCTGGTTCGAAAATGCTCAAAGTTACTTAAGAAAGCTAATTATTATCTGGTCTTACCTTGTTGTTCTTTAAAATTCAGTTTTTGAAAAGTTAAAATTGGTTTTAAGACTTTAAGGAGTGTTTGGGTTAAGGCAAAATGTTAATGGATAAAGCTGTTTTGATCAATGTTGGTTTAAGAATTCACTTTGTTTAGCTTTAGGATTGGTTCTAATGTGAGAGTTATAGTTTTCATCTAAGTTTTCTAAGTTTTGAAGTTCAGTTAAACTAGATTTGCTATTTACTGTTTTAGACTGTTCTTAGGATTTAATTCTGTGAACTCAGGTAAAAAGAGCATTTGAATTATAGTTAATGTATCTAGATGCAGTAGAGTTAGGATATGTAAGTTTACAAGTGAACATTAGGTGTTTGCTCATTTTGACTTGATTGCGTCAAATGCATCAGATGGCTTTTAGCCTAATATGTTGTTTTGATTTTTAAATTAAGAGTAGGATTTAAGAATTTTAGGTTTAGATAGATTTAAGTTGTCTCTAGTTCGAATAACATCTGTTTATGATTGTCTTAAGATTAGGCTTCATTTAGCATCTTTAGTTCATTCCTGCAAGTAGTGTCCTATCCGTCTAAAAACCAAAAGTTAAAACTAGTTAGTTTAAACTGCTGGTGTGCAGTCCATTTTCATGCTTGTTTTCTTATCCAAAACTAGTTGTAATCTGCCTGAATTTTTGTGTTTATGAGCTTATTATGGTTTAATGTCCATCTGTTTTTAAGTTTTAGCAAAGTTACTAAACTTGTAAACCTTTAATTTTAGTTTTAAAAATGGTACCTTAGCCTTTCTTAAAACTGTGTTTAATACCCTTTTTGGTTTGCTGTCTGTTTTAAAAGCTTTTTCTGAGCTTAATAGAGCTTTTCGAAAATAAGTTTTAGTTTTAAAGTTGCTTATTTTTAAGCAATCAAAAACTTTGCTTTCGAAAGTTTGTCAAAAAAAATGTTAGGAGTTAGGAGGTCTCAAGGGTGAGCAGGGCTCGAACCCGAGACCTCTAGTCTCACTAACACCTTTATCCCACTCACCTTAACCAACTGTGCTAGACTTCCAATTCGTTATATCCTTCTTTTATTCTCTATTTAATAGCTTATTTACCCATTAAGCTTTCAGCCCATTTTGGGCTTATTTCACAGCTTATTCAATAAGCTGGCATCTCCTTTTTATTTTTCTTAGGTTAAGCATT
The DNA here is from genome assembly GCA_026074375.1 of Tanacetum coccineum. Taxonomy (NCBI): domain Eukaryota; kingdom Viridiplantae; phylum Streptophyta; class Magnoliopsida; order Asterales; family Asteraceae; genus Tanacetum; species Tanacetum coccineum. The sequence continues at coordinate 106,095 of BQNB010003816.1, forward strand.
CTCCAAGCTACTTTTTAGAATTTTTTTCATAATTTTTCCAGTTTGTTTACTATTTTTAATTAATTCTTCTTTTAAAAACTGTTTTTTAATTATAATAAATTAAATAAAAATCAAAAAAATATTTTTCTTTTTTAGAAAATTTTATTTTATCATATTTCACTTAGGAAAAATAGAAAAACTTTCGTAGGGTCATTTTTGCAAAATTTTGATTTTTAAAGAACGGGATCGAATCCCGTTCTCGTTTTCTTCGCGTTTTTAGCCTTAAACACTTCCGTTTTTGATCTAGTTTTTTTATTCTTTCTTTTTAGTCACTTATAGCTTATTAAAAGTAAAAAATTCACTTTAGGTTTAATTTTTCATGTTTTAGGTTTTTAGTCGCGTTAGTTTTTAATTACCGTTCTCGTTTTTGTGATTTAAGCCTAATTGCCTTAATTTTATGCTCCCGTAGACTTAGGATTTCATTCTTATGCCTTATTTATGCTTCCCGTAGAATTTTAAGATAATCATTTGCCTTTTTATGCTTTCCCGTAGTTTTAGGTTTAAATTTCCGTTTTTGCGTTTTTCTTAAATTGCTTTTGTTTATGGTTTTCTTTTATTCGTTTTTGCATATTATTAGTAGTTTTAGAAACTCAACCTCATATATTTTCCATTCAAGCATTGAAATTCAAACCGTCTCTCGATTTTCAAATTCACGCCTCGTTGGGAAGAACGACCCGGGTCCGGTTTAAAACTTTGTGGATAACGAAGTGAGAAGCCGATACTTCCGGTAAAACTATACTACTATCATTGATATTATCCTCTTTGTTATATATATTTATATATTTATTTATATTTATATTTATATACTCAAAAAAGGGACAATCAATTTGAAAATCGAGAGTCGGTTTGAATTTCCGTTTTTGCGTTTTTCTTAAATTGCTTTTGTTTAAGGTTTTCTTTTATTCGTTTTTGCATATTATTAGTAGTTTTAGAAACTCAATCCCATATCTTTTCCATTCAAGCATTGATATTCAAACCGACTCTCGATTTTTAAATTCACGCCTCGTCGGGAAGATCGACCCGGGTCCGGTTTCGAACTTTGTGGATAATGAAGTGAGAGACCGATATTCCCGGTTTACTACAATTGATTTCATTGACTTTTGAGATTATCCTTATTATATATTTATATTTATTTATTTATATATATTAAAGGTTAGTATCAAGCCAACCAAAAACCTAAAAACAAATTTAGGATTTCATTTTTCATAATATAAAGTAACACATTTTTATGCTTTGTTTTGTTTGTTGTAGCAGCAAAAGAAGAATCCATCTTACTCTTTGTACACACCTGTTTCAAAATAAGAATCAACATCAAAAACCCAGAAAAGTAAAACCCCCAATTTGAAACTTTTAACATTAAAAATTAAAACTTCATACGCATAGTTTGAAGATTAAGGTAAGCTTAAAATTGATAAAATAACAATCTTTGATGAACCTTTTTCTAAGATCTAATATTCATAAGTATAAGACCAAAATTATTAAACTATTAGTATGTGGTTTGATGAAACACTCATATTTGAGAGAGAAGAGAGATAATTATTAGGCAATGGATGGTTTGTATTAATTTTTGTTGTAAATGCAAGATTGTTGTAACTTAATGATGGTTTGTATTCTCAGGACCCTTCATCTTCAAGGTTAATTACAGGATAGAGGACTTTTTCACTTCAACATCTTCATCCTAAAATTCTGGAGATGGGGGGTTGTGTAACCAATGGCTGTTGGAATGCATACAATCGATATCTATAACACTCTAATTATGAGCACCTCCACACTAATTATGGAGACTTGCATAATAAATTAGAGTACTAAATCTTTAGATATAATTAATATATCAAAAAATAATAATACGATGAACAAATAACTTGTATAAACATGAAACAAAACATTTTTATCATATATTTAACACAACAATAAACCATAAAATTAATTATCGGATTACATATTCTAAATTTTAACATAGTAAAAACTATTACACGAACTTTCTTAAAAGAATACATAAGTTTAACGTAGCGAAGAAACATTCAAGTAACTTATCTAAAACCAAATAATTCAAGATCTTGCTTGCATTATTTGTGTCACGATGTCATCTTGTAAGTTAATCATATATTGTTGATCGACTTCACTCCCAATAAGTTGAACAACTTCAATATCACCATCGTGATTATCACGTACATTTTCATTAACATGTATGTCACTTTGGTCGTATTGAGCAAACAAATCATCGCTTAAACCCTCCTTTCGTATAAAATTATGAATTGCAAAACATACAATAGTAATATCTCTTTGTTTAACTGATTGGTGCCAAACTACACCTTAAAATACATATAATATATAATAAAATATAAAATATATATAGTAAGTCTAATCTAAAACACAATCAATGAAACCATGAGCAGTAGTATAGAATGTTCCCGGGTCGTTTATCCCCAACGAGGCTGTGCTGGAGAATCGATACAGTCGGAAGATTGG
>BQNB010003817.1:3194-35694 GCA_026074375.1 Tanacetum coccineum
ATGAAAAAGAAAAGTAAGGATAAAGGGTATACAGAAAGAAGCCCTCCATACAACTTTAGGTAGAAACTGGGTCAATACATAATCTATCGGATTTCACAAAGATAAATTCTTGTATTGAAGACAATACATCATTGACCTAGTGATGCACTGCACAACCCTTCCCAGCCATTCGAGTTTCTGTCAAAAGAAACTTGTCTCATTTGTCATGAAGATACACACGACTTCTATTGACTTTCTCACTCAGAGTTAGTTGATAATGAATAGGTGGCAGTCAGCTCTAACCTTTGATAACTAAAAACCAAAAGGCACAAATCGAGTCTAGAGCCAAGAGATCAATCTTTAAATCTCATTAGGATTATTCCATGACAAACACTTATTGAACACCATTAAGTTCACAAGTTGTTAACAAGAGACCTATGCATTATCCTTATGATTATGCCAGAACATCTGAGTGATACTATTTAGTATTTACAGTGATAATGGAAATCCTTCTAGAGTCAACATCAAACAGCTATGTGGTAGGTAACTTGCGAGATTCTATATGAATCAAACTTGTGATAATCGGATATCGATTTGGTCCAGTAAATGAATTAACAAATTAATTAGAAAGATAGTAACTATCTGATACACTCTTACCGTGTTGTCTGCTTTGAGACGCTTCGATAACGAGAATGGCTAGTGCAGCTGCAAAACCATGTCAAGGAGATTCTTTTGAATTCTATCTAATCACAGGCATTATTTATACTGATTAACAGGGAACCGTGCTTATTGCAACCTTATTCGATGAAGTGACAAAGACACTTTCTGTAACTCTTGCCCTTTTCTGAGATCTATATGTTCTAATTTAGTCCTTTGACTATTTGAATTTTGTCAGTTTCGTTAGAACTAGTTACCATGTGTCGGTGGTGAATCAATGTTAATCTTGGTTATCTTATGATTGTGTAGCTTGTTTATGACATCAAATAATGTCTATTTTATAGCATCATTTATTCTATATAAATTGCTCATTTTACATATTTTATGCATGAATTGGTACTTAATCGCTCAAATTAGTTATTTGCAGTAAATATGGAGCATTTGGTGAAGAGTTACTAAAAGGAGCGCATTTTGAAGCTTAAACAAAGAAATCAAGAAGGCTACTATCCTGACATTCAATACGCCGTATCCATCAAGAAGATACATCGTATCCTTGCCTGCACTTCATAACAAACCATGAAGATATCAAGTCCTATACGTCGTATCCACATTGCTCATACGCCGTATCCACACTGCTCATACGCCGTATTCAAGATAAGGACAAAGAACATTCCAGAATATAATATTCGTAGCACCTACTTCAAGGACTCTCTGATACGCCGTATCTACTTATCTTATATGGCGAATCAACCAAATTTCAGAAGACTATAAATACAAAACCCTAAACATGAGTTTAGGGTGTGCTTAATCATATTTTTGAAACCCTAACCACAGAAGATGAATCTTAGAAGGCTAGAAGAGCAGTAAAGGTCAAGCATCAAGCTTCAATCCATAGGAAACACCTTGCAATTCTCATACTTTTACTAATCGTTTAATTTTCGGTATCATTCATTTGACTCGGTTTGTTTACCTTGTTTGTTTGATTTCTATTGGTGTATTTGTTACAATCCTTATTGGCTAACACCTTTAGGTGTTAGCCATGGTTATGTTAATTTAATGTTTGGTTTGTTTATATCGATTGCTTAATTTATCGTTGCGTGTTGATTATGTTTATCAATTTATACTCGTTTATGTGCTTAAGTATGCAACCTTTCATTCAACTGGGTCTAGGAATGCATAGTATAGAGCTAGCTAGATGCCGGGGTAGCTCTCCATATCTGTAATTTATATAGCTAGTTTAATGTAGGATCACAAATAACGTGCTGTTTATACCCTTGGTGTTTTGAACAAGTTGACTAGTAGGTGTCCCTAGATAATTCAACAAGTAATGTTCTGACCCCTCGCCTATAGATTTGGACAAGTGGACTCCTACTATATAAAGAACCGTTAAGCAGTAAGTTAGTAAAGTCTCCATGAGTGTTAGGAACAAAAAAAGTATCGGTCACTTCCAATATATACTAGTCTTAGCCCGTAGGTTAACATATGATAAGCTTAGTAAGCTAATATGGCCCTTGGCCCATGGAAGCCTTAGTAAAGCCCATGGTCGGCCTTGTATGTAGCATATATACCCTCTCCATGCCTTGGAGAGGGTGGTTGGTTGGTTGGTTGGTTGGTTTTTATGTTTTACTTTTCATATATGCATTTCATTTTTTCTTACTTTCTCTCTCTAGAAACAAAACCTTCCTTCCACTCACTCTCTCTAGTTCTTGATTGTTTACCATAGATTACTAGTATTCTTCAATTGGTATCAGAGCCATAGAGTGGTGTGTTTAGTTTTTGTGTTTGTTTTTTGATTTGTGTTTTTCTTTTCGCAAAAATCGTCCTTTATTTTTGTTTCTCTATTTTTAAAGCCTTTATATACACTAAAGGATCATTAACTTTGGTAAATTCGATCTGGTATCTTTATGATATAGGTGTACATGCTTTGAATCAAGAAAAACATCATCTTTTTTGTTACTTTTGTGTTCAAAACCTTTACAAAGAACAAAATCTTGATTTTTAAATCGTTGTAACCGAACGAGTTGTTATTAGTTGGAACCGAACTAGTTGATTTTAGTTTGAACCAAACTAGTTTTCTTCAGTTGGAACCGAACTAGTTTTCTTGAGTTGGAACCGAACTAGTTAATCGAACCAGTTGAACCAATCTAGTTTGTTTGTGTTGGAACTGTTAGCCGTGATTTTTAGTAAAGTGATGGTCATTAAATATTCCCGAGCCTTGTATAAGTAAAACGTAGTTTTCGGGAGTTTAGTTAAGCTAGTTGGGCCTAGTTGTCGGGCTCAAGCCCATTTGTTCTATGAACCGGCCCAACTCAAAGCCTACAAGAATAGTCCATCTCTTGGAACTATTTAAAGCCCTCTCCAAGTGTGGAGAGGGTGTTGCTTCTCATTTTTCTTTATTGTTGACTTCAAGTAACCATTTTTCTTTGTTTTTTACTTCTCTCTCTAAAAATCTATTTTCTTATTTTATGTGTTTTGGTGTGATAAATATAACCATAACAAGTGGGATCAATAGCCAAGGTTTAGGTTAAGTTTGATTTTTTGTGGTAACTTTTTTATATTTTTAATTGTTTCGGCCTTATTTTTGTTTGTTTGTTTTTTTTTATTCAAATTTTATTTTTCTCATTAATAACTTTCATTAATAAATGTTTTTGTACAAAAACTTGTGGTTTAGTGCTTGTGTTCGTTGTGGTTGTTTGTGCAAAAACGCACTGGTCGAAAGAAGCAAAGAATCGAAGCAATCTTGTGTCTCAACCGAACGAGTTGCTTTGTAGAGATAGTCGAACGAGTTTCATTTTTGTTTGTATCGAACGAGTGAAATCCTTCAAGGACCATCGAACGAGTAACATTGCTTGTGGATCGAACGAGCAACATATTAGCGAAGATCGAACGAGCGTGTGTTTTGGTTCGAACTAGGACAATCGATCGATCATCATCGAACTAGCTTTCTTTGTTGATCGAACAAGACCATCGAACTAGTGACATTCCTTGTTGATCGAACAAGGACAATCGAACAAACACCATTCGAACAAGCTCATTCGAACAAGCTCATTCGAACAAGCTCATTCGAACAAGCATCATCGAACAAGCACCATTCGAACAAGCATCATCCGAACGAGCGACGGATCGAACTAGCGTCGATCGAACGAGCGACGGATCGAACTAGCGTCGATCGAACGAGCGAAGGTTCGAACTAGCGTCGATCGAACGAGCGAAAGACCGAACGAGCGAAGGTTCGAACTAGCGTTGATCGAACGAGTGCAATTTTTTTTAGACCGACATGAACGAAAAAAAAAAAAACAAAATTTGTGTGAAGAAAAGGGTTTCAGTAAAACAGCCATAACTTTTGATCCTAAGTCCGTTTAAATGCCCGTGACCCCTCAAATCGAAGAGAAAAACGTGACGGATCACGCTGTAACCATCCCTTGGCAAGTAAGGATTTTTTCGAAGCCCAAAAACATCTTTTCTAGATTTATTGAACACTTTTCAGTAGTTTGGAATTTTTCCGATCGCTGATTATCCGATCAAATCATTCACGTTTATATCTAGTGATCTTGTAAAATCCCGTTAATTCATTATCGGTTTTGATCATAGACGAGTAAAATCCCGTGAACGTTAATTGATTCAAATCCACAACAACAACAAATCACTTTACCCACTAAAGATCCTTGTTTATCATTTCACATCACTTTTTGCAATGTCGACTCAACCAAGACATTTATGCAGCCGTTTCTAGAAAAACCGCCCTCCTATGTTAACAAAGAGAACTAAGTTCCAATGGTCCCTCACGTCTTCTTTGGTAAGACACCCTAAGAGTAGACCCAAATGGAAAGTTAATCAACAACTCCAATATGGAATGGTCTAAATGTCAGACGAATGATCCCTAACCTGTGTGATACTAATCGTGAAGTGGCCTGTTCCTGCAACGTTTAATGAAACAAACTGATGATAAACCACATTAGCAGAAATTAAACAATGGAAGCAGTTGATCAAGCAATTCAGACCATTCTTCTCGTCTTCCTTAAGACATCTATGCTGGCTGTTGATAGTTGTTAAAACTGCTCAGGAAATCTGGTTTTACGTGTGCAACAATGTATGAAAGGTTCTGTTATTGGAATTCAAGAAAATAAGGCTAAGTTTAGTTTAATGAATGGGAAAGGTTTACCTTCCACTAGATGGGTGAATCGATGGTCTTACTATCACCGTTTCTCAATTGATGAAGATTTAAATAGAAACAAACACTTTCTTATAAAAGATTGCTAGTAATACTCAAGTTTCCTAAAACAACTTACAAACAAATGGAGTCGCATGTTACTATTGTTCATACAAACAAGGACTTGCATACACAGATTACACTCAGTTGTGTAAGATTTCCTTGAAGTACAATCAAAAAGGAGTTGATGATCAAAAGCTGAACGACTTGCAAAAACACATGATCCCTTAGCACTCATGGCAAATTCCAACAATCCTTTCAATTATCCAGTGTTTCACCAAGATCAACCATCATCAAGTACCTACATGCAACAACCACAACCCAACAACAACTATAACCCACAACCATCATTCAACATGAACTACATGCAACAACCATGCCAAATCCCGAATGACAGCACAGAATCCCACAACCGCAATGGAACATGGCACACGTTCTAATGTTAAGGCATTCAAACTAAACTACTCAACACCCAACCAACAACAACCAAGAATTTCATCAAACCCTCGTAATCGGCAATTGCTCACCGGGTAATGAACATGGGTCAAGACAGACAATGCGGATGGTTGGAGCCAATGGTGGGATATCAGTTTAGACATAATGAAGGCAGAATGTTGGGTATCAAAATGGTTAAAATGCAGTACAGAATGTCGGGAATCAGGTTGTTCAAGAATGCAGTTCAGAATCAGGGTGTTCAGAATATTGTTAATTCAGAATGGGCAAATTGGTGTTCAGAATATTGGGAATGGAAATGTTGTAGCAGCACGGCTAGGGTAATCACTGGGAATAATGTAACCAGATAAGTGTAACAACTGCAGAGGATTAGGTCATCTTGCTAGGAACTGTACAGTCAGACCAAGGAGAAGGGATGCTGCGTATCTTCAGACTCAGTTGTTGATTGCTCAAAAGGAAGAAGCAGGAATCCAACTCCAAGCTGAAGAGTTTGATTTGATGGCTGCTGCAGCAGACCTTGATGAAATTGAGGAAGTCAATGCAAACTGCATTTTGATGGCAAATTTGCAGCAAGCATCGACATCGGGTACTTAGACTGACAAATCTCTCGTCTATGATCAGACGGCTCACTGAGGTACACAACTATACAACTGCTATATAATGAGAATATTTAATATGTTAACCTCAGAGAGCAGTAACTGAGCTACTCGAACCCATTCCTGAACCACACCAAGAACAACAGAATGATAGTAATAGTTAATTCTGATTATATCGAGTATGGAACAGGAGGGGGAAACAGTAGATCAACATCCGCAACTGTTAGGAAACACGTGCTTACTTTGAATCATATAACACATAATAAGGCACTTGAAGATGATAAAGGTCAACACTTAAAATCAGAAAATGAAAGAAACATATGCTGATTTTGACCACTGAGCTTGCTAGATATAAAAATCAAGAAAAGTTTTTTGAAATTAGTCAAGAAAAATAGACACAACTTAAAAATGTTATCAAAAGTCGTTTATCAAGACAATGGTCTAACACAAAAAGATAAATGCATCTTCAGTATAAGTTCCGGTAAACAAATAACGACTTGAATGAGAAATTTCTAATTTAATAAACTAGCTTTCAACATAAAAATCAACTGTTTCTTCTCCTTCGTTGTAGAAAAGAAAAAGTTGAAGTCTGATTTCAAAATACACGAAGACGAGCTTCTTGATAAACAAATTCAACTTGAGAATAAGATATAGGATATCACACAGATAATATTTTTTGTTTTAAAAAAAACGGTCAATCGAAATTCAAACGATGCACATGCTTTCACCTAAGCCAGACTCTTTGAACCACACACCGAACAGAAAATGGCTTTGGTATCAAAATCCTTTTCACTCAAGCAAGCTCAGCGAAAACAACAGAGTTTGTATAATGAGCAAGTGATACTTGAAAAGCATGGATCCTCCTGTTGTGGCATGATTCGGAAGAGACACTTAGCAACTGCTCAAGAGAGTCCGCCAATAAAAATAACAATGAACAAAGAATAAAACCGGCAAACTACACAAAGATAATCAACTTTCGGGATTTTTGTTTCTCAAAACGCCAAGTCACAAGAATAAGAGGTTAACTTTGTAATACTTCCAAAACGGCACTGTTTCAAATCGATTTCAAAACCAATATGAAGATTTTTGGATGACACTACTCAAAGTGATGCACGAAAATTTCTAAATGAGGTAAAAGAGCACCATTGTGACTCTTCAAAACGTTTGTCCAAACATAGAATTACTTTAGATACAGACAAATTGTCCGTCCAGTGCTCATCCAAGAGATTCACAAAATTTTAAAAGACAAATTTTTCCATCAATCACCAAGTCGACTCTAGACTTCAAGAATTTAGAAATACAATTTTTTGAAAAGAAGCCAGCCAAAATTGATCGAGACTTTAAATCTCGTGTAAAAGAAGCTGTGAATCTCTTGCAAGCACAAGAAATTGAATTGGAAATTGAGCGCACTTGAGAGCAGTTGACCGTCAATACATTATGTCTATTGTGCAAAAATCCATCGGTTGTAGATTTCATCAAATCCCTCCAAACTGAGCTATGACCGTACGCAAGAACTCTTAAAAATGTATAATTAAAAAGGAGAATGAATATGCCTAAACTTGGAATGATGGTACAAAAGTGTGAAGAAATGCAATAAGACAAAATTTAGTACGATAAAGCTTACAATGACATGCAACACAAATCGAACGATTGCAAGCTCAGTTGGAGATCTCCAAGGGTAAAAGGTACGGATACGTCCATGTGTAATCAAATACCCTTGATCCCTATGTCTCAGAAACTTTAGAAAATGAGAATGTCCCCGAATAGAGTTTCAAGGTTTCGGAATTATAAAATGAAATTGCTCACCTTAATACCACATACAAAAACCTGTTTGACATCAATTTTCTGTGACAATTACGTGCTCAAACTAAATCAAAAATTGACTCTTTGCAAAACAAATTTACAAGATAACGATCTATGAAAATGCTAAGCTAAGAGAGCCCAGTTATATGATATAGTTCTAACAAGTGGACACCACCAAAGTACGAGTACGAATACAAAGTTTGCAAAGCAACCATCTTGTGGAAAACCAACCAACTTCTTCTTCTAGACCCAAACCGTAATGCTTTACCTACTCTACAACCTACGCTCTTTTCCCAAGTTGGTGAGTACAAATGCTTGTCAATTCCAGTCACTTCAAACACAGTTCCTTCCTCTCAACGAGAGTCAACTATTGTGAACAATGAAAGTAGTGATTAGCTCTAGGGAATCTTTAGGATCAATCCTGTTAAAGCTAATAGGGTAGCCAACTTTGTGCCTAACAAACATGTAAAAACAAGCGTTAGGACAAAACCAATCACTGTTTCACAACCTCATGATGATTGTGTGCGTCAGTATGTGAATGGCATGAAATCTAGAAAGAAAAACCAGAGTGCTAATGTTTCCAAAGTGTAAATCAAAAGAAACATAAGGCGCAGTCTGAAACCAAAGATATAGGTCCAAAGAAAGATATTGCTTCAACCTAACAGTAAACCTAGATCTTGAGCCTGAGTGTCACAAACTGGAAGATTTTTTGACCTACAAGGAAAAATAATCGCTCTAGTAAAATCTGAGAGTCAATCTACTGCTCTAAAGGTGATAATGCATGTACTTCTAACCCTAGGAACCTATCAACAATAAGGTTTCCAAGATTCAACTTCCTATGTCCCCGGTTGTCAACAATGGTTTGATACCTCTGTAATTCCATTGCTTTCCGCTAGGAACCTGGAAGACAAAGAAGATCATAGAGACAATAGAATGTGACACTTGAAGAGTTTTCATATCATCCAATGGTCTGATAAAAATAACAGATATTCAACTCGATCTTCAAATAAAGGATTTGTACGTTTCCAGTGCGTTCATCCTTAACAACAAAAAGAGAAATATTTTTGGTCTTGAGCTACTTTCGAAACATTCAATGTTTGTTAGCTCAAGCAATGGCTTGTAATCAAATTGTCAGATTGCGACCCGTTCTTCCAACGACAAAGGAGTGTACGCTTCAGTGCGCGTACCTTAAAAAGAAGAGAAATCTCTTGTTTTCTCGTTCAGTAGATAAGATAGTCATGACGTTTCAAAGGTATAGTTAGGAAAGTATATTCGGTCATTTGTTCGACGAATTTACCAAATGGAGAAAAAACAAGTTGTTTTCAAAGTCCTTACCAACGCTGTTTCTACTTGCTGGATTGCATCCGATAAATGTCAACACCAACAATGATCAACTTCATCTACTCAAATCTAGCAACAGCTATCAACGCTGATTGAACCTTCGACTTGTAAATATTTTTGAATCTTTCTCTTTATTTTGATTTATAAAACCAAGAAAAACAAAATATAAAAATATAAAACCTATAAAAACAAAATACAAAATCAAAAAATTTCAAAAAATACAAAAAGAATCTTCTCCGACATGTCTCTCGACAATCGATAACATTTGCGCACCTAGAAATGTTGATTAATATTAACACAGGGTGATAAATGAAGTTCGAGCGAGAGTTTCAAATGTTTTCAAAACATGTCCTTTTCATTTTTTTCTCAACGACTTCTAAGTAAATGACAGCTTAGGACTCGGTCTCCAAAGAAAGGAAAATGTTCATTTATGTACATTTATCCTAAACAACGGGAAGCTCATATCTTCTCGGTCTTGAGCAAAGTCATATAAACATTCAAAGTTTTGAATGCTCAAGAGAAGTTTCTTAAGGAAAATGATGGTAAAAAGAATATTCACATATTTTCCTGTGAGCACAATTTTCAAGATATTCCTCAAAAAGAAAATTTTCAAATTCTTTCAAAATTTATGTGCTCAACAAACTCCCACTCCAAGTTTTCAATCTATTCTATAATTGAGGGGGAGTATAATAATATGATTCATTCTGCATGCACTCCTGTTCTCCCCAGACTTGTTTTTTAATTCACTAATTGTCAAAAATTGTAAACACATATGCAATTTTTGAGGGGGAGAATAGTAATTAAAATGTGATCAATACGGATTAATAACGGATACGATCTTCAATCTATAAGTGCGTTCCTAAAACCACGCATGTTGCAAACTGCTTTCATAATATGGTGCATATGTGTAGGGGGAAGCTTTTTTGGTATTCTGGAAACTCTCAAATGTGTCTCAAATGATTTCTCAGACGAACGATGATTATGATTTATCATCAATGGATTTATGGATCTACATGGCAAATAATCTCAAAGACCGACCCAGCTTTTAATTTCTCAGGGAGTTATAAGGCGGTTAAGGTTAGGTATATTCGTTCCATGATCCAGCCAGAACCGGAGGGATCTACCCAGGAACACTCCATTTAGATAGAGTAGAAGTCCTAGGTATGATTGAAAAAGGAGTAAAGTGAGAATAAGGGGATAGTGCTGACTGAGATGGAGCTAGTGCTGGGGAGGAATAAACCCAACAAGGTACTAGTCATGAAGTCTCAGGTAAATCACTGAAGGGGTTGAAGAAATGAAAAGAATTGTACGTACAAAGGGTGTAAAGAAAGAAGCCCTCCATACAACCTTAGGCAGAAACCGGGTCAATGCATAATCTATCGGTAATCACAAAGATGATTCTGATATTGAAGATAAGTCATCATGGACCCAGTGATGCAATGCACAACCCTCCCTAGCCACTCAGAATCTCTTAAAAGATTTCTGTTGTCTTTCGCAAGGAGATTCAAACACATTTCTATCTGGCTTTACTCATATTTTCGAGATCGGTGATATTGAAAAGTGCAGTCCACTCCAGCCTCCGATTACCAAATAACAAATGTGCACTTATAGAGTCTAGAGCCAACGAGATCCATCAAAAATCTCACTAGGACACAAATTCCAATATACAAAATGTCGTACATCATTATACAACATTTGGTATCAATAATGGTCCTACGCATTATCCTTGTGATAATGAGCCAAGAAATCAGAGTGATACTCTTTAGTATTCACAGTGATGATGGAAATCCTACTTGAGCCAACATCAAACAAGCTCTTGGTAGGTGACTTGCGAGATTCTATATGAATCAAACTTGTGTCAACTGGAAAGAAACGATGGTGCGATTCTACATGAATCAAACTTGTTCCAGTAAATGAATTGACGACTCAATCAGAAAGATAGTAACTATCTGATTCACTCTTTACTGGATGTCTTGCTTGAGAACGCTCCGGTAACGAGAACGACTAGTGCAACTGCGAAACCCTGTCAAGGAGATTCTTTTGAATTCTACCTGATCACAGGCAGTATTTATACTGATTAACGGGGAACCGTGGTTATTGCAACCATATTCGACGAAGTGACAAAGACACTTTTGTCCATATATGTTTATCTCTAACCTATATTTGCAGGTTTTCCTGACGGTAGCAGCTTCTAGTCCATGACGAGTCAAGATTCAAGACCTCATGCTCAATCCACAAAGATTAATTCATGATGAAAGCTCAATCTATCAAAGTCTTCCGCAATCTCTGATGAACAAGCACTTCCTCATAAGAACATTTTGTGGTACAAGTAATCATGTTAAAAGAAAATGTTGAGGGAGATTGTTAGCAAGCTTTCAAGATCTTGAGCATGAGGGTGGAGACACAAGATCGCAAGGCGCAAAAAGATCCAAGGATAAAGATTTAAGAGACTCATAGTCAAGACCAAACAAGGCCAAAGACCACGATAACAAATTTTGTCAAAGAAATCAAGTTAAGATCAAGATCAAGATCACAAGCTGCAAATTGGAGACATCAAAAGGATTCCCAAGAAAACAATGCACCAAGAACTCATAAGTCACAAGAAGGATCCACAATTGAATGACCGCCCCTTAAGGGGAGATTGTTAGCCGTGTTTTTAGTAAAGTGATGGTCATTAAATATTCATGAGCCTTGTAAAAGTAAACAATAAGTTTTTTGGGAGTTTAGTTAAGCTATTGGGCCTAGTTTGTCGGGCTCAAGCCCATTTTGTTCTTATGAACCGCCCCAACTCAAAGCCTACAAGAATACCCATCTCTTGGATACTATTTAAACCCTCTCCAAGTGTGGAGAGGGTGTAGCCCTCTCATTTTCTTTTGTGAATCAAGTAAACCATTTTTCTTTAGTTTTTACTTTCTCTCTCCTAAAATCTATTTTTCTTATTTTTGTGTTTTGGTGATGAAATGATAACCTAACAGAACTGAACTAGTTAACCGAACCAGTGGAACCGAACTAGTCTTTTTGTTGGACAACCAAACTAGATAACCGAACTAGTAGAACCGAACTAGTTAGTATTTTGACAACCGAACTAGTTAATCGTTTTGGTAACCGAACTAGTTTACCTTTTTTTTACAACCGAACTAGTCAACCTCCTTTAAAAACCGAACTAGTCAAAACCTATCAACACAAATTTCTAAATTATACCGGTTTGTTCTTTAGACTTTAAAATCCAGTGAAACATTAACTGTTTTCCTCGTTTTGTCGAGAATTGGTAAAATCCCGTGTAGTTTAAGAATTATTTCAAGACTCAACAACCACTCAAACCAAACACAATTGTCTTTACCTTTCTAACCACCGTCCGATCAACCAATAATCCTTTGTCACAATCAAATGGACACTCTTGCTGACAAACGCAATTCTTTCGTGTGCCGACAATACGTCCACTATTTTGGGAAAAGAGTATGTAATGATTCTGAAAAAGCATAATGGAAATGCTACATTCTAAATAGAACAACATGGACGAATGATTCTTGAATCCGGTTGAAAATGGTCCACACATTTGGCCTCAATTGAGGAAATGGAGATGACAGACCTAATATATATACCTGATTTAACTCCTACAGAAACAATTCAAAAGTCTGATAGTGATACAAGGCAACACACATCATTCTACAAGGGCTTACCCACCTGATGTCTATGCATTGGTTAGTAATCATAAAGTCGCCAAGGAACTTTGGGAAAGAATTCAACTTCTTATGCAAGGAACTTCATTAACGAAACAAGAAAGGGAGTGTAAGCTTGATAATGAATCGTCCGATAATTTTGCTTTATAAGAAGGGAGAAACACTGTGTGATTTCTACTTGAGATTTTCTCTGCTGCTGAATGATATGAATATCTACAATATGAAACTGGAACAATTTCAAGTGAACACCAAGTTTTTGAATACTCTTCCTCCTGAATGGAGCAAATTTGTGACAGATGTCAAATTGGTTCGGGATTTGCACACAACTAATGTTGATCAGCTTCATGCTTACTTGGGACAACACGAATATCATGCAAATGAGGTTCGTTTAATGCATGAACGCAATTCTGATCCGCTTGCTTTAGTTGCAACCCAACAGATGACCCAGTCTCCTTATCAAAATCATCAAAACTTATTCCAAAACACTCAATTTCAACCACAAGTTTCATCATTTCAGTCACCACAATATGGTTCACCTTATCAGTCTCAACAATACTCAACTCATCAATCATCAACACCTCTTTCAATCACTTATCCATCTAATGAGTATCAATCATCAATTCACCACAACGTTTATTCTCCATCATCATCCATCCCTCAATTGGAATATGCTCCTTTAGTTAACCAACAATCTGAATTTTCCCAACCAGAAACAGGTCTAATTGTTCCTGTGTTCCAGAAAGGTGATGATCCCATTGATGCCATCAATCATATGAAACATAGGGTCACAGATTTATTAACGTTGTTGTCACTCTCGTTATCCACTTCCCTACTACTAATAACCAGTTGAGAAATTCATCAAACCCAAGGCAACAAGCAACCATCAATAATGGAAGAGTAACTTTGCAACCAATTCATGGGAGACAAACTTATTTTTCTACGGGTACTTCAAGGACTTACACTCTAGGAGCTAGTGGAAGCAATTCTGGGAAACAAAGGATGATTACCTGCTACAAAGCAAAGGGGAAGTCATATGTCTAATCAGTTACTAAACCTAGAGAGGAAACGAATGATTCTGTTCAAGGAGCAAGTGTTATTGGTAGAAGCTCAAGCACATGGTCAAATTCTTAATGAGGAGGAACTAGCATTTTTGGCAGATCCAGGAATTCCAGAAGGTTAAGCCACACAGGCAGTCATTACTCACAATGCTGCTTATCAAGCTGATGATTCAGATGCTCTTGCTGAGGTACACAATCATGGTAATATGAATAATAATTGGTAATCAAGTTGTGCATATGGATGCCAACTTCTCAACATCGAATTTTAAGAATTATTCCAAAGACAAAAAATAAAATAACCAGTGATAGCAATATTCATCCTTATTCTCAGTAATGTGATTTGAATCACAACAATCAACTGTTCAGAATTCTACCTCTCTGCACAAAAAGATGATTTAATATGATCTGTGATTGAACAAACTAAAAACCTAAGTTGCTAATGTACCAATATTAAATCTAGAAAATAAAGAGTGTCAATGATACCATTAACTGCTGAGCTTGAAAATATAAGGAACAAGTTTAAAGTGTTGAAAGAAGGACCAAAATGTATGATTCAAAGAGTCAAATAACGTTTTAGATACATGTGCACAGACTGTAGAGGATTGGAGATATTTCTTAAAACAAAAACTCTCAGAACATTTAAAAGAAAAGATCTTTATTTACAAAACGGTTACTCTTCTAAAAAATGATTTAAGAAAGGGAAGAATAATAGGAACAAAGATAGAGAAATGGCTCAAGAAAAGCAAGATCAAAACATCTAGATAATATTGTTTTTAAAAGAAGATCCAATTTTAGCAAATTGTTCACATGTTGATGAAAACCTCATTTATTCTATTATAAACCACAACCGAAGGATTATGCTGCTCTTAACCACGTAATAAAGATTTTTTTAACACGAATTTGTCCAAAAAACTGAATTTATCTCAGAACATGGCCTTTTTGGTCTCAGAATTCGTGAGACTTCTTCAGAAAACCCACACTTTTTATTAGACCCACCAATTTTGAGGTTCCAAAAGAACTTCCTAAAGTCCAGCAAGGTTAACACGAGTTGAATAAACTTAAACACCAACTGCAAACATTGATGTGGTAGTACAAAGAAAGGACCACAACCCACACAGCTATTACTGAGGTATCGTGGGGTTTCGAACATACAAAAGCTTGTTTTAGAGATGAAATAATTCCTCTGTAAAAGCTCAAAAAGGACTTATTAGCACATTCAACCAACAATTTGGTATGAACTTTCTGAAGCCCAAAATGTCTTCTATCAAATGGAACAGGCTGTAGAATAACATCGTATTGAGTCAAAAACATTTGAAGTTAAGATGAATCAAGTTTTGAACGAAAATGAACGACTCTTGGAACAAGTGATGAGCAAAGATATTGTGAACTTAATTGCGAATTCTTCTGTGGATAATGATTCTGTGAATGTGCGTGAATGTCAAAAGTGTCTCAAACTTGAGACTGAGCTTCAAACAGATTTCGTTGAAAAAGAAACTTACGATAAACTGTTCAAAAGTTTTACCATTCTGAAAAACGATTGCATTTCATTAGGAAGTTGACACTCACTTAAACATAATGATGAAATTTTTTCAAAGAGAAAATTCTGTTTCAAATCAAAGTGTTCCAAGTTTTGATTAATTGTTTGAATTAAATGAATTGAAAGCTCAGTCCCAAAAGAAATACATGGTAATTAAGAAATTGAAAGAGAGAATTAAAACTCTAAGTGGAAAAATGGATTAGGATAAGATCAAACAGGACTTAGAAGAGATTGAAACCATAAATATTGCATTGGATCATAGGGTGACAAGCTTATTGCGAGACTGAGGCATTTGAAACAGACCTATAAACAACTTATACTCCATTACACCAGCACGTATACGAATCAAAAAGAACAATGTGCTAAGTTAATTAGTCAAGTCAACTTAAAGTATGTAGAAATTTCTGATTTAAATGCAAGCCTTCAAGAAAAAGCTTTGGCAATTACAGCTCTCAAGGATGAATTAAGGAAACTTAAAGGAAAAGCCCTAGTTGATAATAATGTTTCAAACCACCCTAGTGATCCAGAGTTGCATCAAGTTAATGTAGAACCAATAACCCCCAAATTGTTGAATAAAAGGACAGCTCACTCTGCCTATATTAAGCATTCTCAGGAAGAAGCCGAAGTTCTTAAGGAACTAGTTGATCATACTAAAGCAAATTATCCCTTAGATCCACTCTTAGAATCTGCCTATAAGTATACTAAACTAATTCAGGAAATGCTTTCTAAAATCAGTAAAACCTGTCCTAGTATCAACAGTTCTGGAGAATAATTAGTGGCTGTGACCCCGATGAACAAAGTCAAAAGAGTTAGATTCACTGAGCCCGTCACATCCTCAAGAAACACAAAAACAGCCCATACCTCAAACCTAGCTTCTAACAAACCTATGTTGTCTTCTACAGGAGTAAAACAGTCTACTAGTGCTAGCGGATCACAGCCTTCAGGCAATACAAAGAAAGATAAGATTCAGCAAACACCAAGTAGTACTCTGAAGAATAAAGTAGAAGCTCACCCTAGGAAAGTTAAATATAGTTTGAAAAATAAAGACTGGTGTTTGTTGCACCAAAGGAACTCTAATGTCAGCAATGTCAAGCATAATGCGATTAAATGAACTTAAAAGTGTTAAAGTGTAATGGTTGAATGGCTTTCTGATAATCAATATTTGTGTGTACTTGATTTAAACAACTAATGTGAATGCTTCGTAGCTAAATCTAGATCTGTTAAGAAAATTACCAAGCGAGAAAAGTTTGGAAACCAACCATGGAAAGGTGTTTACCATATTGGATATATCTGGAGACCTACTGGTCGGACCTTATGCATGCCCTTTAACTAGGATTACCACAACTACTGAAGTGCCCCTTAGGAAACCAATTACTCTTGATAATGATACACCTAAACCTACTGTAACATTGATTTATTCAAGGAAACATAGGGAATCTAAAACTAATGTTCCTGATAGCAACCCTAAGATTCTTCAATCTGTATCTGCTAACAAAAAGAAACCTAGTAAATCTTAGGGATCTATAAATTCCGATGTTCCATCTTCCTCTCTTGATGCATGAAGGCCGTTCAAATTTTCCTCTGGTATTTAGACTCCGGCTGCTCCAAGCATATGACCGGAGATTGCTCTTAGCTCACCAACTTCGTCAGCAAATTCTTGGGTACTGTCAAATTCGGAAATGATCATGTAGCAAAGATTATGGCTTATGAGAACTATCAGACTTAGGGAGAAGTTACAATTTCAAGGGTTTATTATGTTGAAGGACTTAGGCATAATCTATTCTCTGTGGGACAATTTTGTGATTCCAACCTTGAAGTTTCTTTTCGTCAATACACCTGCTACATTCGCAATCTAGAAGGTGTTGATTTATTAACTGGATCTCAAGGGGACAATCTTTATACACTTTCTTTTAGGAATATGATGGCGTCCTCTCCTATCTGCCTCTTGTCAAAGGCCTCTAAAACCAAGTCTTGGCTATGGCATCGTCGTCTCTCTCATTTGAACTTCGGTGCTATTAATCATCTTGCCAGACATGGTCTTGTTCGAGGTCTCCCTAAGCTCAAGTTTTAAAAGGAACATTTGTGTTCTGCATGTGCATTAGGCAAAAGCACGAAGAAACCTCATAAACCCAAATCTGAGGACACCAATCAAGAAAAACTCTATCTGTTGCACATGGATCTGTGTGGACCAATGTGTGTCGCGAGTGTAAATAGAAAAAAGTACATCCTTGTTATTGTCGACGATTACTCTCGATTTACATGGGTAAAATGCTTGCGATCAAAAGATGAAGCTCTAGCTTTTATTATCAATTTTTTGAAGATGATCAAGTACCGACATAAGTAAATCGTCTGACGCATCAGAACCGAATAATGTAAACAAGCTTGGTTAATCAGACATTGCGTGAAATATTAAGAGAAGGTTTGGCATCTCTCATGAAACAGAACTATTGCCCGTCACCACGCAAAATGGTGTGGTTGAAAGACTAAATTGTACGCTAATTGAAGCACCTGCCACTATGTTAATATTATGCAAAAGCTCCTTTATTCTATGGGCCGAAGCGGTTGCTACAGCCTGTTATACCCAAAATTGTTCCATGATACGCCTTCGACACGGTAAAACACCATTCGAGCTTCTGCATAACAAACCTCCTGACCTATTGTATCTTCATGTGTTTGGTGCACTCTGCTACCCAACGAATGATAGCGAGAACTTGGGCAAGTTACAACCGAAGGCCGATATAGGTATTTTCATTGGCTATGCACCCACGAAGAAAGCATTCCGGATTTACAACAGACGTACCAGACGAATAATTGAAACCATTCACGTTGACTTTAATGAGCTGACTGCGATGGCTTCTGAACACAGTAGTTCAGGACCCGCACTTCATGAAATGACTCCTGCAACAATCAGTTCAGGACTCGTGCCAAACCCTCCTCCTTCAACACCATTTATACCACCTTCAAGAACTGATTAGGATATACTATTTCAACCGTTGTTTAATGAATTATTCAATCCTCCACCAAGTGTTGATTTTCCAGCCCTTGAAGTCATTGCTCCAATTGATGAAGTAGTAGCTCCAGAACCCGTTGTTTCAACCAGTACACATTCCTCAACCACAGTTGATCAAGATGCACCATCACCAAGTAATTCTCAAACAACACCCGAAACTCTGCCTCCCGTCATTCCTAACGATGTTGAAGAAGACAACCATGATATTGAAGTTGCACATATGGGTAATGATCTGTACTTTGGTATACAAATTCCAAAAGTTTCTTCTGATCAATCCTCATCATCGGATATTATTCATACAATTGTGCCTCCCGATCACCAAGTTTCTGAACACAATAGCAAATGGACTAAGGATCATCCACTTGAAAACATAATCGGTGAACTCGCTAGACCAGTTTCCACTCGGCTGCAATTACATGAGCAAGCTCTTTTCTGTTACTACGATGCTTTCCTCACTGCTGTTGAACCCAAGACATATAAAGATGCTTTGACTCAATCCTGTTGGATCGAAGCAATGCAAGAAGGGCTCAATGAGTTTGAACGACTTAGAGTATGGGAGCTCATACCTCGCCCAGATAAAGTTATGGTTATTACTTTAAAGTGGATCTACAAAGTGAAGCTAGATGAACTGGGAGGTATTCTAAATAACAAAGCTCAGTTAGTGGCTCGTGGTTACCGTCAAGAAGAAGGCATTGATTTTGAAGAGTCTTTTGCTCCGATTGCAAGATTAGAGGCTATAAGGATTTTTCTAGCATTTTCCGCTCATATGAACATGGTCGTCTACCAAATGGATGTGAAGACTGCGTTTCTGAATGGTAATCTGCGGGAAGAGGTTTATGTTAGCCAGCCGGATGGATTTGTGGATAAAGATAACCCCAATCACGTGTACAAGCTGAAAAAAGCTCTTTATGGGTTGAAACAAGCTCCACGCGCGTGGTATGATATGTTGTCTTCCTTCCTGATATCCCAAGACTTCTCCAAAGGCTCAGTGGATCCTACTCTGTTCATCTGTAGGGAAGGCAAGGAATTACTTCTGGTACAAATATATGTCGATGATATTATCTTTGTTGCTTCTACACCTGAACTTTGTGACCTATTTGCTAAAATCATGTGTTCAAAATTTAAGATGTCAATGATGGGCAAAATCTCATTTTTCTTAGGATTACAGATTTCTCAAAGTCCCAGAGGCATCTTTATTAACCAGTCAAAATATGCCCTTGAATCTTTAAAGAAATACGGTTTTGACTCTTGTGACCCAGTGGATACTCCAATGGTGGAGAAATCCAAACTGGATGAGGATAAAGAAGGGAAAGCCGTAGATCCGTCACACTATCGTGGTATGATTGGCACCCTCCTTTATCTTACAGCCAGTAGACCTGACCTACAATTTGCTATATGCATGTGTGCCCGGTATCAGGCTTGGCCTACCGAAAAGCACTTAAATGCGGTAAAAAGGATCTTTCGGTATCTAAAAGGAACCGTACATCGGGGTCTATGGTATCCGAAGGATTCTTCGATTGCTCTAACAGCATTTGCAGATGCGGATCATGCTGGTTGTCAAGATACACGCCGTAGCACTTCTGGTAGTATGCAACTTTTGGGTGATAGACTTGTTAGCTGGTCGTCTAAAAGGCAGAAAAGCGCTGCGATATCCAGTACGGAAGCTGAATATATTGCTTTGTCCGGCTGTTGTGCTCAAATCCTTTGGATGAGATCACAGCTTACCGACTATGGCTTTGGATTCAATAAAATTCCAATGTACTGTGATAACAAAAGCGCTATTGCCTTATGCTGCAACAACGTTCAACATTCCAGATCCAAGCATATAGACATCAGATTTCACTTTATCAAGGAGCATGTTGAGAATGGGGTGATCGAACTTTACTTTGTCAATACGGAGTATCAACTGGCAGACATCTTCACTAAAGCTCTTGGCCGAAATAGAATTGAATTTCTGATCAACAAGCTGGGAATGCGAAGTTTTACGCCGGAGACTCTGAAACAATTGGCAGATGAAGTTGATGAATAGTAGTGGTACCTATTCAAATATCCTGTATAATATGTATATATTTTAAAACCATAAAAACCAAAAAGATTTTTCATTTTTCAAAATTTTTATAAAAACAAAATACAAAAATATAAAATTTTAAAAACCAAAGAAAAAATTAAAAAATGAGAAAATATAAAAAGAGGTAATAATGGCATGTCTTCTGAAAATCGATAACATTTACGGTCTTAGAAATGTCATTCAATAATGATACGAGCCTGTAAATGAAGTTCGAGCAGAAGTTCCAAATGTTTTCAAAACATGCCAAATGGCTTGCTATTATTTCAGATAGCAACCCGGTCATCATCTTAAAGGCAAGTATTTCAAAAAGAAAACTTGACCTCTCAACGGGAATTTATTCTCGGGCATGGTCTACTTTATGACCATGCAAAGGCTTGTGTTTACTTTGCAACACAACCCGTGCTTCCTATACCATAAGTGTACGTGTCAATGCACTTATGTGTCAAAATAAGAGAAATCTTATTTTATTGGTAAAAAGT
This sequence comes from Tanacetum coccineum, assembly GCA_026074375.1. Classification (NCBI taxonomy): domain Eukaryota; kingdom Viridiplantae; phylum Streptophyta; class Magnoliopsida; order Asterales; family Asteraceae; genus Tanacetum; species Tanacetum coccineum. Next base: position 24,066 of record BQNB010003817.1, read on the forward strand.
TGTCTTTCAAAATGAATCAGTCTCTTCAGAAATCTCACAAAAAGATTTTATAGCTAATTCAACCACTCAAACAATGTCTACAGCTCTTTAAATAGAAAACGGGTCATTGTTTGAGGGGGAGAAGGTGCCATTAAATAATCTTTTAAAACGGTCTTTCAAAATAAGTCACGGAATAAAACAAGTACAGTTTTTTTTTATGACAGGATTATAATTTAAAGGGGATTTAAATGTATTTTAACTACAAGGTCTTTAGAGTCATTTGTTTTCAACTTAGGGATTATTTGTAATATAAGACTAGTGAGTTTGGCTTTAGAAATACATTGGAACAATATTTGCCAACACCTTATGTTGTAAAAGACTTAGGTTTGTTTGTAATTAATTACATTAGTTTTAATGAGCCTTGATGTTGATTCTCACGTGATAGATCTAAGCTTATTTATTCTTTAAACACGAACTCGAGTATGTGTGTGTACTAGGTTTTACAGATTCCGAGGTGTCAAAACGAGCAAGGGGGAAGGAGTAGATGTATACATGATAGAGTCTAAGGCCTTCTTTTAAACTTGTCTTCATTGATAGCCTCTTTTGATTTTAGGCCTTATTTGTTTCTTTCGGGTGCATTATTTCAAATCACATAGTGGAAGAGACATCTCGTCATTAGTCGGTATGCATCATTTGAGTTCCCAGGGAGAAGTGTTAGGAGTATAATTATATAATACGTGAGAAGAGTTCTTTCTGATTCAATTAGTGTCTTGCCCAACCGGTCAATCACTAAGCTTATTCTTAAAATGAGTAGAAATATTTGATAAAAGAGGTACACATAGGTATGATGATTCCTTTAGATAGTCACTATCCTGTAGGAAGAAATGTGCTCATTTGGGACTTAGCTGACTTAAGTGTTATCATTTCGACTACTTAGAGGGATTAATTGTATACATCCGGGACTTAATTGACTTTGGTGTTACAAGATATATCATCACTATCCTAAAGAGAGAAATGTGCTCATCCGGGACTTAATTGACTTTGGTGTTGCGGTATCAAATTCTTAAAAGGGTTAATTGTGTACTTCGGATATCTGGGCTTTATACATCAAGACTGCTTGATGCGGTTTGCAAGAAAGTTCTAATCTACTCAAGAAAGGATTGATGGTTTAGGGGGAAGCTAAGACAACATCAACACCAACCACACAAGCTCAAGTTACATATGTATCTGAATCTGTTCTATCCTCGAAGTTTGATGCAAAGACTTTCATAACTTGGAAAGAAAGTTGAAGCAACGCTGAAGAGTGCTTGGACAGAGAAAGATCAGATTGACAACCTCTTGAAAGAAAGAAGGTTAATGAGGAGCTTGGAAAAGTTCGTTGGTGGGAGATTGTACGAAGGAGACCTACGGCGGCTACAAAGGACCATATGATTTCATCATATGATGTTCTCATCATTCAGGTCAAATCTTCGTATATAATAAACATGTGAATATGTATATAAGAAGTATAAAGACTTAGGCTTATGTAGTGTTCGAGTACGATGATTTTTCAAGAATTTTTCACAAAATTCAAAATCTTTCAACAATTCCGTACTCGACACTATATAATATCCCTCATTAATTGAGGGGGAGCAAATAGAAAATGTTTTTGGATACTCTTCTTAAATTCTTTCGGTATTCAAAACATTTAAACGGATCTTAATAAGCTATTTAGTAACATTTTGTCCCCGAACGTTTAATCAATTGATATCCAAAATATCAAGGGATTAACATTTTGGATAAGGGGAGAAAATGTGATTAAACTGAACATGCTTGTAAATATATGTGATTAAGTAAAAAGGACTCTGTGCGTTCTACGCTTAGCATGTGCTACGATATCGATGCACATGTTAAGGGGGAGCTTTTGGTGATAATGAAAAACTCTCAAAGTGTAAATCTTTTGATATTTATATCAAATACTTTGATTGAACTTTTCAATGGTTTTTGATGGATTGTGATGGAATACTCAAAAGACCGACCATGTACTTTAATTTACGGAGTTATAAGGTGGTTAGGCATAGGTATTCAAATCCCATGATCCAGCCAGAACCGGAGGGATATTCCACTAGATAGTGTAGAAGTCCTTAGGAATGATCTAAAAAGGAGTAAAAGTGAGAAATGGGAAGAATGCGGACTGAGATGGAGCTAGCACTGGAACAAACCCAACAAGGTGCTAGTTATGAAGCTCGGTATGCATTGAAGAGGTTGATGAATGAAAAAGAAATGTAAGGATAAAGGGTCTAAAGAAAGAAGCCCTCCATACAACTTAAGGCAGAAACCGGGTCAATACATATGCTATCAGAAACACTAAGTTGTTGTCTGGTATTGAAGATAGTCATCATGGACCCAGTGATGCAATGCACAACCCTCCCTAGCCATTCAAGGTCAGAAAGATCTTGTCTCAAAACTCACGGAGATTACACTTATTTCTATTAACTTTCTCACTCCGAGTTAGTTGATATTGAAAAGGTGGCAGTCAGCTCCAGCCTCCGATCACTAAAAGCAAAAGTGCACTATAGAGTCTAGAGCCAAAAGAGATCATCCATAAATCTCATTAGGACACTATTCGAACATACTTGTCTTTCATACATTATGGAAACATGTAAAATCTTAAGAGTCCTACGCATTATCCTTGTGATTTTGCCAGAACATTCAGAGTGAGGCTCTTTAGCTATTCATAGTGACGAATGGAAATCCTTCTAAAGTCAACATCAAAAACAAGCTCATGGTAGGTGACTTGTTGTGGACTTCTATATGAATCTAACTTGTAGACCATACTGGAAATAAAATGATGGTGCGATTCCTATAAGAATCTATCTTTTCCAGGTTATGAATTGACGATTGTTGATGAATTATTAAACTGATCATCACTCTCGATGTGTCACCAAAACACCTTTTGCAAAGTGACACGTCGATTGATTTTTAAATCGATTTTTCTATTTCAATCGGTGAGATAGTAACTCACTGGTTTACTCTTATCGTGATGTCTGCTTTGAGACGTTCCGATAATGAGAACATGCTGAGTTTGATAGAATTCTAATGCAAAGGTGTTAGAAAGTTTCTATACTTCAGCTGGAAATCCTGTCAAGGAGATTATTCTTTAATTGTATTCACTGATAAGGGTCGATCCTCACGGATTTAAAGGTTACTCCAACCAAACACGGGCGAATGACAAAGCCATATTCGTCCCCCCTCTTTATTGCTAACTGTTTTAATGCAAGATACTTAAAGATGGTGGTGAAGGTACCTGATTCCAGCTGGCTCACAAGATTCATAACCACATGCTCATACTCGACCAACAAAACATAAAGACATCATGAAAGCTTAAGTACATGTTTCAAGGGACTTCCGCTACTTGATAACGAACGATCCTTTTCGAGTGACGAGGTGTAAAGTTAAAGAATTTCAAGAAAGATGCAACATTAAAGCTTTCCAAGTCAACAAATCAAGAATGGTATGAGCATGTCGGTCCAGAAGTCACAAAATCACAAGATGGCGAAACGAGATTATACTTAGTTGATGATCTCACAGTGCTCAACATCACATTCTCCCTTACAAGTAAAAATAATGGAACAAGGCTCGAGCCTAATGTCAAAGATTACTTACAACATTTTCTCAAAAGAAAGTCGCAAGTCTTACAAGCTTGAAGACTAAGAGGGATTATAGAAAGTATGCTAGGTTTAAATTTTGTTAAAAATGGAAGTGGACCTCCTTTTAGGGGGAGTTTGTTGGAAACAAAAAAAGTATCGGTTACTTCAAAGTTGTAATAGTCTTAGCCCGTAGTTTGTTATATGATTAGCTCTGTAAGTAAGTCTGGCTCAAGGCCCATGGAAAGCCCGTTAAGGCCCATGGCCGGCCATCATAGGACTATATATACACCTCTCCATGCCTTAGAGAGGTGGTTGGTTGGTTGGTTTTTGTATTACACTTTTCATATATGCATTTCATGTTTTCTTACTTTCTCTCTCTAGAAACAAAACCTTCCTTCCACTCACTCTCTCTCTAGTTCTTGAGTGTTTATCAAAGATTACTAGTATTCTTCATAAATAAAGTATGGGAAATATGGTGGGGTGTTTATAAGCATAATATAGACGTTAGTATCCATCAATTGAAAGGTTACATGTTTATGGCTGTGAAGCCTTAATCATGTGTAACCCATAGATTTTGTTGTGTAGACTTTGCTTGGAAATCGTGTATGCATTTGTAAAGTTTGAGGTGAGTATTCGTAGCCCCTTTTTCTATGTTTTCTTGGGGTGAAAATGATACTAAATGTGTTTTGAAATGTTTTAAATGCTGCGAATAATTATTTTATTTGGTTTTGGACATTAGATCATGTTATATGGCTTATGCTGTTCTGTATGGTATCTTTGGATCGGAGGGGTACGCCTACCCTGTTCTGTGTGGTTCTTTGGATCGGAGGGGTACGCCTACCCTGTTCTGTGTGGTATATTTGGATCGGAGGGGTACGCCTACCTTGTTCTGTGTGGTTCTTTGGATAGAAGGGGTACGCCTACCTCATGCTTCGTGATGATATAAATTGTTTGCATTTGTGTATAAGATTCATGTATGTCCTATTGTTGTTGATTCGCAGCGAGTGTAAGTAAATGTCTTAAACCTATGAATCTCACCAACATTATGTTAACGTTTTAAAGCATCATTTTCAGGTGAGCATAGTGAGGCTAAGGATGATAATTTGCGTGGCTAGAAAGAGACTTTAGAAAATCTGCATTATGGAGCCTTCTTTGCTAGAGACTTCACTTCATAATTTTCGTACTTTGAAAGTTTTGAATAATCATGTTGTTATGTTTGGATTTAATTCTATGTCTATGTATTGTGTGTGCGAATAACCTCCATACAAGACCCCTCTTATGTTAGGTGTTTCCATAACACTTTGGATTTTGTTTAGTTGCATTCTAGTTATTCTCTATTGTTGACATCAATGTGTTGTGATGATGCCTATCATGTTACGCCTCGCGTTTCCGCCTTGGCGGGGTGTGACAACGCCACGATACGACTGGATGGCACTCAACACAGGTTAGTGAGTGTTAGACAGTAAGCTAAACTGGCTCAGAGCAGAGATTCGAGTTCCAAAAGAATGTACATCAATCATGGCTGCAAACCTAATAGGATGCCTTGCCAAATCATAAACGTTGCCCTTTTTTAAAACTGCTCGTATTCATCATCGCCACATCAAGGCAACACGCAATTACTCACACATTATACGCAAACAATGATCAACAAATGCAGTGTTATAACCAACTACATGATAAGGGTTTTGTCACTCTTACGCGCGCCTAACCAGAAGGCGTCTTCTTAATGGCATAACAGTATAGAGAGCACAACAATTGCAAAAACAAACGGCATAAGTCAATCAGCATATATAGAAACAGTCTAAAATAAGAAATGCAAACCTGTAATAACTACAGTCAGTGACCATTATCCAGTGTAAGGCGTGTACAAGATGTCCAATTCTCACATATGACAATATTTACTCCCATATCTGTCACACACGTATCATTGCCGCCTACTTTGTCACTCGCTAGCTGGTAACACAATTTTGACAACAAAAAAAAATATCTCCTTATCTCTAGAAAGAGATTAGATACTTGACACACCAACTGGCCTAAGGAAGGATTCATCAACATGTTATACCTCACGCAAACCCCAAATATAAAAAACTACATAAAGTTTAATCCATATGGCAGTAAAAAATAAGGCTCAGATTTGCGAATACTGAATGGTACGAAACAATTGACATGGTTGCGACCCTAACGTGGGTATGGTCGTCGTGCCAAGAAGATGTGCTTAGTGTATCCCATGAAGTATGTAAACAACTATCATCATCGCTAGAAAAAGATAAAGGAAACGGCTTTTGTACAACAATCTGTTGTGACCTTAAGAAATAACATAATGTCAACATGTTAGCTGATACAACCACACATGCCTGCAAAGCTGGGAAGACCGCCATGGCTGCATTAGTATAAACACCCTACCAAGATACACAGGAATCCGCAGTTCATTGCGCAAAGAAGTACACGGTTCTTTACGAGAATCGTGTACCAAGGAGCAACATTGGGTTTTAACAAGTTGCATAACATTGTTTACTTTTTTTATCCCTCTCCCACTTCCAGGTTATCTTCCCATAGTGACTGAATCACCATCGAACAAAGAGGAACCCGACCCGCCGTGGCACGGGGGCAGCTTTCACTCTTGATAATTCAATAACTGCCAAGACATAGTATAGTATAGCGACAAACTTATATACGGAACATCTATGAGACCAGCTGACGTGTCACCAATGGTAAACGTGTCTGTGTGCAAAAGACATGAGTGACACACCAGCTAGCCTAAGAGATGGATCATGAACATGTTATATTTCAAGCACATTTCAATTATGTGAGGTCACAGGGTTACTACCAAAGCAATTTTTCGCCATAGGCGGACCAAAGATAGAGGGAATGCACCTTATAGAAGCATACATTATGACCGCACAAATTAACACAAACCAAACGTCTTCGGGTCATTGCTATGTCACAAACTCACAATGTCTACAAAAGGATAATGTGGTAAGTATAATACATTTATAAATTATTTTTCTACAAAAAAAATTTCCCTTTTTTTTAAATACTTGTTTTTTATAAAAAATTTTCCCTTTTTTAAAATAATTTTTCCCTTTTTTTAAATACTTTTTATATAAAAATAAAAATTTTCAAAAAAAAATTAATACAGTTTTTTTTTCAAAAAACTATTTATTGGAAAAAATAATATTTTCCCCTTATTTTAAATACTTATAATATTACTCTGTTTCAACGGCCGTTTGTAATTATTTTTAAAATTTTTTGTTTATACGTTTTTATTCGTTTTCATAAATTTTTGGTTTATATATTTCTAAAAATTTTGGTACATAAACGTATCAAACGTACAAAAAATGTATAAAAACGTATAAATCAAATTTTTTTAAATAATTACAAACTGCCGTTGAAACATAGTAATATTACAAGTATTTAAAAAAAGGGAAAACAATTATTTTCCAAAAAAAAAGATTTTTTTGAAAAAACAAAATTTTCATGAAAAAAATAATTTGTAGGAAAATAATTTATAAAAGTACCAAACTTACAACATTGTCCTTTTGTAGCCTTAGAAATCCTATGTAGCTGCCACGTAGAAAAAAAAACATGTTATCAGTTGAGTGGCTGACAAAATGTCCAAAGAAGTACAAAAAATAAAGTTTAATGTTCATAAAAGAAATTTTTTTCAAGTTTAAGGTTATAAAGATATATTAAGGTAAGTATGATGATTAATTTGATGATTAGCCCCATGAAATAATACATGTTTCAAGTTGGCTTAACGATGAGAATGCCACGAGATTGAGAAACATAGAAGATATATAACTACACATTTCAAGATATGATCACTTTGTTTATATTCTAAAGGTTGAGTTGCAAGTAAGGCTTCAATGTAACTAGAATTGTTGATGTTTACAGTCTTTAAGGCTATGCACTATCATAGTCGGTCTCGACCTGTATTTTTCGGCATCATATCAGCTTTCTTTCTCCGGCAACCTATAGGCTATTTTTTACCACTATGAGATTAATGTTTTGGCAAAGAAGAGTATTAACCTGATGGATTTCATGCATATCAAGCTGGGAAATGGTGACTCTACTGCTTTTTGGGAAGACTTATGGTGTGCTATCCATATATGTCCACTTCTTATTTGATTAACATAAGTAATAACAATATCATAATATCATATCACTAATGTGTTAATTATCCAATGTCAATACACAATCCTTTATATAGAATGATCACAAAACCACATATATTTGTATATAATAAGTAATCATCGTTTAGTGTAAATAGTCATTGATTATTTTAGTTATGCTTAGATTATTACAGATAATATAAAAATGTATTTTGTCAAGAGTTGTTACAATGCTATAAAATAAGTTATTTGAAATTTTTTACAAAATAATTTATGTTTTAAATAACTGAAAATATTTATTTAATATAGAAATTGTACTATTGTGGCTATTGTAAAAACCAGATATTCAGTATTAAGTATTAGTTGAAATTAATACCCCTATTGTATCCCAGATAAAACAATCGTTTAATACATAGAATGTGTGTAATTCTACTTCTTATAGCATAAAAGTAGTAATACTAGAAGACAAAATTTGTGTCTAAAAGAATATCTCCCAAATATAAACCACTCATTTAAAGCGCCTGATTATCATTACCTATACTGTCTATTATACTATTGAAATTTCACTCTATATTATACTCAAATAAAAAATGACTATGTACCATCTAACCAACGTAAACGAGACCACAGATACCCTAATAAGACTGACATCTTGTCAGTATAAAGATGAGTAACCAAAAAACTTACGATAGATAATAAAACTCTAATCTTAGACTTAATTAATATATACTGATTTATCTTGTGTTGTTAGAGATTTGTTCCATTTAGACAGACATAGTAACTTAAAAACCTCTTCGCCAAAAAATTGTTAATAAGTAATTAGATCACCTCCACACTATATAGACGAGGACCACCACTGATAGTGAATCATTATACCACACCATCTCACAACATCTATACAACTCACACCTATAAAAAAACAATATATCACCCCCACTCATGAAAATAATACAACGCACTAAAACCAATTATTTACCAACATCGCAATCACCATATACTTCCTAAAGTCTAATAATCCCTAATCTGTTACCCAAACTACTTATATATACCATACCAATCTAAAACAACTACTAAATTATACAAATATTTTTAATGTTTACACATATTCATTCACCCCCAGAACCACCTCCACATCACCGTTCACCTGAAAACTTTCAATTATAGATGAAATCTCCCATTTCACCTACCAAATCCCTCTCCCCACTCACATCTAATATTCATAATCTTATATATGTGAACACACATAGTCAACACCACCACAGACAGTGAGAACATATCCATAACAGATAAACTAAAGTGTGACTCCTAAAGCCAATAAAACACCATTACAACCCCTCTGTAATAACCGCTATCAAGCACTCCTATCGTCCATTTCCCCAACATCTGCAAGATAGAGTCTTCAAGTAGTTCCCTGTAAGTACTTATTATCTCACCTACAGCGTTCCATATGTCTCTACCCTAAATTCTGCCCAACAAATACTAAAATCATATCATGCCGCAAAAATTTATCTACAGTCTAAAGTACCGTCCCCACATCATCGACTCCTGCCCTCTCTAATTATAAGAGTGATTAAAACAGTTCATATAGACTCATTCATCAACTCCTCAACTCTTACATTCACACAACAACCATGTTAGAAGATAGTAACTGTTATAAAGTAACTTTTACCAATAAACAAGTCATAATCTGATTCATCTCTATAACCCATAAGTATGAATACGCGTAATGCACCACATTTCGAACCCTACAACCACTATCTTACCATATAAAATTACGCTCTCCTCCCTGATTTACACTGTAGAAGTAATGATAGAGTCCCAAAAATACACATATGAGCCCACCCATCCGTTAATGCTAAATTCTAAACTGATCCTTCTATAATCTCTATACAACTACATATGTACGTAGACCCAAACCAAATAGAGTTGTAGAATATAAAAGATAATAAATGCCAATGTTTGATATTTCTTAAACTTCTACTTTTTATAGTTGTTTTATCAATATTTCGGACATTGTACTATTGATTTCATTTTTAGTTTATGTACTTGCAAACAATCTTTTTATTAAGTTTGAAGTAGCGAGATAATATTAATCTGTTGCACTATCCGCCATTGATATATGTGTACACCTAGGATACGACAATAAGAATGAAGATAGTTGATGATTATGTGGGTCTCAATGTTATATTCTACGATGATATGTTACGTATTGTGACCTCACTTTATATTTGATGATAATGATTAACTAGTTGTACGCGAACAAATAACGACCTAATGTCTAGGCAGACCTTGATGACTCGCGCTCTCGTGCTGTACAACGTTTTATAAATTTTTTTCTAGAATCCCACACAGAAGAGAGTAGTAGACTCAAAAGAAAACTCTAAGTGTCTAGATATGTCTCTGTTCTTGTATCGCAAGGACGGTGAATTAGTGAGTGTTCATTGTAGTGTTGTAAAAGACTGTAATCTCACGGTCAGAGTGTGAAGAGCTATTTATATCGCTTATTAGTATCTCTGAGAATGTCAATAATATATTGTAAATAAATTATTAGTGCGTGTAATAGATAATCAAGTGGTATTGTGATGAGTAGATTATCGTGTAACTGAAGAATAAAATACTGGACATAGTGATGTAGACATAAATTAGTTCGGAGACTGAGAGCTACTTATCTTTATATAGAGACGGTTTTATTTTGGGAGAAGAGAAAGTCTGGTCTCGTAGTGTGAATAGAAGAGAGTTGTTGGCTTATAAGAGGAGACTCTCTAGAAAGAGATGTGTGAATGTAATAGAGAAAAATAGAACAATGAAATTATAAATAACTCATGCTAATGAAGTGTGTAACTACGCATGCTTTGGTCCTTGTGTGGATTAATTCTCGTGCGCGTGTTGTATAATGGTATTTGGCTTTCCGACAGATAGTTTAGAAAATAGTAACGGTATTTCGTCCGTATTGTTTAGTTACTCGGAGTTCCTCGAGTAAGTTTATGCTCCCCTATTTAGATCATTCTTTCCGGGATCCTAGAGGAGGCGTTGAAAAATCGCAATTGGAAGAGCTTACTGTTGCGATTCAGGCTGTTTCTTTAACTTCTACACGGGATAGATGGGTTTGGGCGTTGAATGGGTCTGGTGATTTCTCGGTTTCGTCGATTAGAAATTTGATTGATTCGAGGATACTTCCAAAGGGTGATCTCAAGACCAAATGGATTCGTCATGTCCCTATTAAGGTGAATATTTTTGCCTGGAAGGTTATGACGAATTCATTGCCTACCAGATTCAATATTTCTCGACGGGGTATTGATATTGATTCCATTTCTTGTGTTAACTGTGAGGCGGGAGTGGAGACTACAAATCATATTTTCTTTTCATGTGATACGGCGAAACAAGTTTCCCGGCTTATTTCGCGATGGTGGGATATTCATTGCATAGAGATTGATTCGTACGGCTCTTGGTTGGAGTGGATGGGAAACATTAGGATGCCAGCTAAGAATAAAAGCATGCTTGAAGGCGTTTTTTTCGTGAACTGGTGGTTTCTATGGAATTGTAGAAACAAGAATATTTTTGAGGGTCAAGCTTTCTCTAAGGAGACGTTTTTTGACGATATTGTTTGTAAATCTTTTTATTGGTGCTGTTTTAGGAGCAAAAGTTCTTTTAGTTGGAATGAGTGGCTTAAGAACCCTCATCTTATTTCTCTGTAATTTCTAGCTTCTTGCTAGTTTTAATAAAATCGCCGTTCAAAAAAAAAAGATTATTAAAAACGACTAGTTACTAAATTAATATGTTTCGTATTCTGAATCAGATTTCACCCCAAATTTCATCCTGAATAAACTCATCATGAGCTTGTTCCGCCTTCAGAAACTCCTCAAATTCTTTGTCATAGATTGCTCGTTCTTTTTCCTCTTTCGCTTCTTC
>BQNB010003817.1:40694-77519 GCA_026074375.1 Tanacetum coccineum
TGCACATTTGCGTCAAAATAACGTTTGGCACTGTAACTCTTCATGGCTTGCTTACTCTCCGGGATAGCGTCAGAATATAGCTCAAAACAATCGTTCAAACACGACTTCACATAAGGATCAAGTTTTGTATTGTTCTTGAGCAACTGTTTGATGTAACACCTTGTGTCAGTAACATTATACCTTATTAGCCTAATTGACATCATCCCTAGGCCATTAAGGTCAGCGCAATGGCTAGCCGGCGCAGCTTGGAGCGAGGTGGTGCAAAATTGGAGCTTCACATTAGGGTCTTGCTTTGAGGAGGTTTTGCAAGTGTCATATATGAGGTTTTGGCCATTGATGGATAAGAAGCACAATGAAAATAAAATGAGTGTAAGATAGAAAGATAAATAACTCATTGTTCTTGTGTAAAGTTAAGGAGAAGGGGTGTATGGGAAGAATGTATCTTGGATTGCTTGTGAACAATGAGTGAATTTATACAAATCATGGAGGGCAAAAGGGTAGGTTTGGAAGAAAGCTAAAACCTTTGGGAACTTTAACAATGAGTACCTCAATATTTAATTCTAGATACAATTTTTCTTATTATTTTAATAAACAAGGATAATGTAGCAACATTTTAAGAGGGAAAACTATAATCATGAAAAACATATTCCAATTCTTATAAATAAATTAGGTTATAAAAGCAAATTATCTCTACTACATATAATGAGTATGATTTTATCTAAGATCTCTCAAAATAAAAATAAAATGTTAAATTACTATTATATCTTTATGCCTTGCGTCAAATATCGTCACTTAAACTACATTCGACAACCTTTATCGATCATAATTTTAATTCTAAAATTGTTTTTAAAATTACCCAATCTTTGTCATCGTAACTTAAATTCGACCAAACCGTGTTATGAACGACACCTTTTCCTAAATGTTGTTTTCAAAAAAAAAAAAAAATTTTTTGAAAGATGAGAAGACTTTGTTTTCATATAATGACTACATTAATAAGAAACTATATCATCGCCTCTATTGTATTATTACACACCATTTTCACCATCTTTTCTTATTGTGTGAATTTGTATAAATAAGTGATCTTTTTGATGTGATGATATCGCTGTAAGTTTTTCATTTTCGGTTTTACTAAATATTATTTTACGTTCTTTTATACATTTTAAAATTTGTTCTTTGAGTTGAATTGTCATATGTCACAATATTTTCCAATTAAAATTTTCATGTCAACTTTAAGTTTGAAATAAACATGTATTAAATTTTTGAGTTAATATTGATTTGCCTAATTATTGAGTTAAGAAACCTTATTTTGTGACTTATGATGCCATTCATCAATAATTAATATGTATACCTTTAAACTTTCGAACCCGTAGTTTAATATTGTTCCATCCATCTTTTTGGAGACGACACAGAATTATAATTAATTATAATTTAAATTATATCTAAGTTCTCTTCAATTTTTAAGTTCTCGTGACTAGTACATTCTTTAAGTATCATTTTGCAAGGATCTTAGAAAAAAGAATGGGAAAACAACATATAATCCATCCTATTAAGACAACATGCACTTGCAATGTTTGATAACGAGTTTCAAATTATGGTATATATCAAACATGCACATATATATGTAAGAATTTCATGTAGGTTTAGCCTGAAATTTAAGCATGTTATTTAGAGAAGTGAATATCATTTCGAACCACTCTGAAGACTTTTCATAATTGAAAGCGCCATAGCTCCCAACTCAAATGTTGCATTGTTTCTTTTGGTTAATGGAGAAACGACGCCTTTTTTCTCCTTGAATCCATCTTCGCATGTCGTAGCAGCATCCATAATTGAACTTATTTGCACGTTTGCGTCAAAATAACTTTTGGCATTGTAATTCTTCATGGCTCGCTTGGTATCCGGGATAGCGTCGGAGTAGAGCTCAAAACAATCATTCAAGCATGCCTTTACAAAGGGATCAAGCTTTGCGCTATTCTTGAGCAATTGTTTGATGTAACACCTCGTGTCAGTAACGTTATCCCTAATTAGTCTAATTGACATCATCCCGAGCCCTGTAAGATCAGCGCAATGGCTGGCCGGCGCAGCTTGGAGAGAAGTGGTGCAAAATTGGAACTTCACATTAGGATTTTGTTGTGAGGAGGTTTTGCAAGTGTCATATATGAGGCCTTGACCATTGATGGATAAGAAAAATAATGAAAATAAAAAGATGGTAAGAGAGAATGATGAAAAGCTCATTTTTAGTGTTGAATTTAGAGAGGAATGTATCTTGGATTTCTTGTGAACAATGAGTGGATTTATAACAAATAGTCGAGGGCAAAAAGGTATGTTTAGAAGAAAGTTAAAAATCTTTTTGTCTTTTGTGAAATGGGTACCTCGATTATAATATTCTCGATCATTTAAAAGAATATTTATGTTCAATAAATAAGGAAAGCAACACTATAACAAACGAAACATTCTAGTCACACAAAAGTTTCGTTTCTTTATTTATGTTTGTAAACAAATTAGTATTTAGAAGCAATATATGATGAGGAGAATGTTAAGTACTCTATCATTGTCACTTAGTCAACATTTATATATATACATTTAATTGTACGTTGTGGTAATAAAAATCATATACTCGGACTTTTTATCACACACGAGGGATCTTAAGCTTCCCTTGTCTTATGGCCCGTTAGAGATTTATATTATATTGGTCGGACAGAGCCGGACCGGACCGGGCCGAGACCGAAAGTAACAAAAACCCCGGACCGAGGACCGGACCGAAATACGTTCAGTCCGGTCCGGTATGCTCACCCCTATTATATATATATATATATAGGATTGAGATCCTCTAATGTTTAACTCTCTCATGTTCTCTCATGTTAGTGATAATGTGAGATTAGACAAAATAGTAAATTATTTCCATTAATTAGTGGTGGTCTCATTTTATCATTTTCATGATGTTGATTGGTTCAACTTAACCAACATGAGAGGATAAACCTGAGAGGATCCTCATCCACATATATATATATATATATATGTCAACTTTATAAAGTATTTGACAAGAAAAAGTATATTTGAATAAGGGAGGGAGCTACTTGTGTAGTTGGGTTGGCCAAAGCTCACACCAACATTTAAACGGTTACTACATCTTCTCTATTACGGAGTATTAGTTTAAAAATAGTCAATTTAAAAATAATTTAAAATTTTGGCTCACCTTAAATCCAAAATGCTAGATCATACGTATACATTGTGTGATATGAAAATTACAATTATATAGAAGATATATTATGGTTTTATCGTGCAAGTCATTTTGCGTATATGCAATTAGAACTAAATTACATTTTAGCGACACTATTCAGTCGGTTGATTGTTATGTTTATATTTGGTCCACCCGTGTATAAATTCTTAGCTTCGTCACTGATTTGAATTGATAATTTACATCTTTTATTGAGTCTAAGAAACCCCTTTTTAATAAAGAATGATGCCGCATACATCAATAATGAGTATATGGATTTCTTCAACTCTCCAAACCTTAATTATTTTAATATGGTTCTATCCATTTTGTAGATGACGTGACGGGAAATAATTAGTTTAAACATATTTCATGTCATGATGACGACGGTTTGCACATTTAATGATGGATTTATGCTTCGTAACTAACTATGCAGTATGCACTATTAGGGGTGTGAATCGGGTCGGGTTGGTTGGGTTCGGGTCAATCGGGTCGGGTCAATTCAGGTCAAAGCTAAAAAAAACATACCCGAACCTGACCTTAATTAAAACTCGGGTTACTCGGGTTCGGATCAATCCGAATTTGAGTAAAATGACAAAAAAAATCTTTTTTTTTTAACTTTTTAAAATAGAAAATCTATTAATTTATATTGAAAAAAATTTTAAAAAAAAATTTATTCGGGTCAATCGGGTTGACCCGAACCCGAGTTAGCCAAAACATTTCAACCCGAGACCCGACCCTATTTAGAACTCGGGTCATTCGAGTTGACCCGAATAAGATTTTTGACCCGAGTGACCCGACCCGAATAGGTTCAGGTCGGGTTCGGGTTCGGGTCGGGTCGGCTTTTTTTACACCTCTAATTATGAAAGTCTGAAACAACAACTTGTATGAAAAGGGGGTTGGTTATTGGTACCCCCTAAAACATCATATGTATCCCTTTTTTTTGCGTTTTTTTAATTATTTTTTTAATTTTTATAATTTTGGTTATATTATAAAACTGTGAAACGGAAAGTGTGGAACGTTAAATACAAAGTTTAGCAAGTCAAAAGTATTAAACCGGCAAAAAATACGGAACATAAACTGATAAAAAAACTGCGTTGCACTGTAAACTGAGAGAAAAAAAACATTTTTTGTACATTTTTGTACTTTTTTTGTACTTTCTGACGGGCCAAGGGGTACCAATAGTAGCACCCGCAAATTAAACATGCCTGCTTATACCTAAAGAAGACCATACAGGCCTGGCCTAAGACGGAAGCTTGTTCTTTGGACAAGTTTCAAGATAAACGATCAAAGCATGCAAGTGTCACAAAACTCTTACGTTACACTTTTACATAAGTTAACTACTTTTTCACGTCAATATTGTTGGTTCTCTAACTCAAGCATTTGGATATCATTAACAGATTAACTCTAACCTTTTGATGAAAACACGGTCGGCTCATAGCATTGACTATTGAGAGGCTTGCAATCAGTGGCGGAACCAGGAAGTTAGACGAAGGAAGGCAAAAAAAAAATCGACAAAAGTCGTTGTGCACACAAAGATGAAGATAGAAATATAAGGTTTTTACATGGGTTAAGTCTATATATTACCAACGAACTTTCTAAAATTTACCGATCTAGGTAACAAACTAATTTTATTACTAGTATAAGTATTGTAACTTTCAAATTTGTTCCAATCTAGTCAATATTCTCATAATTTACCGGTTGAATTATTAAATGACCGACAAGTCATTTTTCTTTATTTTTTTCTGAGTTGGAATTACACCTCACCTTTGAGGAAGTTTGACTATTGATGTGTAGACCTAGTATATAAAGAAGTTGACTTCACTTATTTAATCCAAATACGCTTTTCCCAAATCCACAGTTATGAAACCCTAATTCCCAAATCATTCAATTACTTAAAGAAATCATTGACGATTGTCAATCGTAACATTAACATTGTCCTTAATTTCCTTTAATTGTTGTTTCCCCTTTCTTAATTTGATTAAAACACCCAATTTTTATAAACCTTAATTTTTGAAAACCCTAATAATTATTTATGTTAATTGCAGATCAAGTGTTTACCGTTAACCTACACGTTGATGGCATTTTCATTGCTAGCCCTTTAAGATATGTACAAGGTGATTTAAAACAAATCACTGATATCGATTTTGAAGGTTGAGCTTTGATGTTTTTCGTGATATTATCAAACATCTAGTTCATGGCATTGTCTTTAGGTTGTATTATTGTCCTATTAGAACAACTTTGAGTGTGGGGATAAAAGAACTTAAGACATATAGTGATGTTCAAGATTTTGTTAGGGTTGGGTAAGAAAATAAATGGTTTGTTGATTTGTATGTCGAAAATTTTGACTATGATGGCATGGACTTTATTAATGAAGAAGCTAATGGGGTTTTAAGTGGTGGGTCTAGTGATGAATATTATAGCAGTGATGAGATTGAGAAATTTGATGACGTAGATTTTCACACTGAAGGGGAGGAAAATGTAGTCATTAAGAACTCAACAACTCATGACCCATTCTTAAACAAACTGTGTGGCAACAATAGAATGTTTAGGGATTACCTAGATGAGTCAGTCCCTGAAACAGAAGATGAGGCTCTAGATGACCCTGATGATGCTCACATAAACCCTATTCATAAGGCACAAAAAGGTGTTACTTATCCAAAACATGACCCCACAATCCCTTGGAATAAGATGGCACATGTTCTAGGAATGAGGTATGCGTATCCTGAGCAACTGAAGCAAGCTTTAGCTAATTATGGAGTAGCAAATGGCTACCAATTATGGTATGCCAGTATGACTGAAGGAGTCTGATAGTTTACTGTGGTAGGAGTGTTGAAGGCGGTAGGTGTGCTGGTAAGTATAGTAACAAAAAGAAAAAAAATCAAAAATTCTTTGTTTCCTGATGAAGATGCAGAATCATCCAAGTCTGCTAAGTCTGCTCCTAAGTCTGGTAAGAAAGGTGCTAAGTCAACTAAGTCTGCTGGTAAGTCTGCTGGTAAGTCTACTAAGTCTGCTGGTAAGTCTATTAAGTCTGGCATTAAGAAAAAAAGGTCAGTTTTAGCCAACCAATCCAAACTAGAAACAAAAAGTCTACTAAGTCTGCTAGGGAGGGAAGTAGTAAAAGTTAACCATCTAAGTCCCCTCAAACCTCACCTAAGACCCCTCAGACCTCACCAAAATGGACAAAGATGAAACTTATGGATGCTATAAGAGTATACCAGTTTGTGCGTTTAGACTGTGGGCTTCATGGATGCACAATGAACACTCATTCCAAATTAAGTCTCTGCATGATGATCACAAATGTTCTAGGAATTACAAGCTTGGTTCACTTGTCACTTACAAATGGATTGCATACCATTTTTCTAAAGACGTCATAAATGACCCATTCATTCCCTACATAAAAATGAGAGATCAAATTAGACAGAGGTTTTTAATTGATGTTGCTTATGTCAATGCAAAAGGGCCAAGCAAAGGGCACTTTATAACCATGAGGGAGGATTAATTGAACATTATGGCAGGTTATGAGACTATAGGCAAGCTCTCTTAGAATCAAACCCAGGTTCAACTTGTAGACTTGAGGTGGAAGAGGTGAGTTCTGGAAGTACCTACTTTACGAGATTTTATATCTGTTTTAAGGGTTTGAAAGATGTGTGGTTGGATGGTTGTAGGAGAATAATAGGGTTGGATGGTTGCTTTCTTAAACATACATGTAGAGGTGAGTTGCTCACAGCAATGGGTAGGGATGCCAACAATCATATATACCCAATTGCTTAGGCAGTAATAAAGGTAGAAAACATTGAAAATTGGTCCTGGTTCTTGTCACTGCTCCATGATGATCTGAATCTACAACAAGGAACTGGATTAACACTCATTTCAGACTCACATAAGGTTAGTAAGTTTATACCCGATAACTATTACACAACTATAAAAATAGATTGTTTATTCATTTATTTTCATATGTACAAGGATTATTAGATGCGGTTGGTGATTGGTTGCCTAATGCAGAGCATAGAAAATGTACAAGACATGTCTATGCCAACTTTAAAAAGAAATATAGTGGTTTACAGCTTCAAAGACTATTCTGGGGTGTAGCTTCAAGTACAGTGGAGGAACTCTTTTATGCTAAGATGGATGATCCGAAGTACATTAATCTTGAAGCTTATGAGTACTTGGTAGCGAGAAATCCAAATAGTTGGTGTAGAGCTTTTTTCAACCTTAATGTCAAGTGTGGTGGTAGAGGTCAAATGGGTGTTGAGAGTGGTAGCAGAGGTGGTATGGGTTCTGGCATAGGGGCTATGGGTACTAAGAGTGGTGGCGGAGGAGGAAGTAGTGGTGGCAAGGAAACTATGGGTGGTGTAAGAGGTAGAAGAGGTGGAGCAAGAGGAAGAAGAGGTGGTGGCAGAGGAGGAAGAAGAGGTGGTGGAAGAGGATCCACTAGTGGACTAAATGTATGTTTATACTTGTAATCTATGTTTATACTGTTATAACTTGTAATCTATTGTATAGTTGACTGATATGGAATGTATTCTATTGTATAGTTGATGGATGAAGATGACATCAGGCAAAGTATGGAAGATGAATATATGCAAGGACTTTTGGATGAGCAAGAAGATCTAAGGCAAAAGCAAGAAAAAGAACACCAAGATAAGCTAGATGAAGAAGCTTTGCAGCAATCAAGGGAGGAAGAATTCATGTTTGAGAGAATGGATTTGGAAAGGGAAAGAGAAGAGCAACAATGGGAGGCTATGTTGGATCCATTAAATGACTACAGATTCCATGACCAAGAAGAGTCCATGGATGTTGAAATGTATAACAGGACCAAAGCATCAATAAACTTCATGGTGAACACTCAGGAATCTGTAACACATGGTCAACCATCTTTTGTTGTAGCTGCAAGTGTTCAACATGCTCAATCTGAACCTGCATTTGCTGAAAGTCCATTCATAATCTTCCACCCCTAGCCACAAATGCAAGGTTTTCAGATTGAATGTTTGATGACTAGCTTGCATGCGTGCGAGACCACGTACATAATTGCCTGTACTTCCCGCAGCCATATATGACCCCCGTCGCCTATCAACTCAACCATCCCGCGCACCCACTCCACGCCCTAAACGCTCGACCTACCACCAGCCGCTGCGACATATCAGACTGCCTAACATGCGAAAACATCAAAACCGAAACAACGCGACCGTGAAACCAAATGTACCTTACAGAATATATCACAAAAACAGAGGAATTTCAGAGAGAATTAGAAACATGCAAGAAAAGAAGTTTAAATTTGATGCACAAGGTACAAGATCAACAGCTGAAAAGGCTTTTGATGTTAGTCCTTGATGGTTTAGTTAAGTAGCATTTGCCAATTGTTATCTTAAACAATAATCTATGTTTTACTAGGCATTTAGTTAAAGTGGTGTGTTAAACAAAACTTTAATTTTGTGAAAAACTATGGGTATGTTCCCCACTTGTAATGCCTTTATCTTGTTAATGTTATTTTAATCCTTTATGTTACTTTGACTGTGATTTGTCTGGGTATGTTGTTTAGTATCATTTGTATATTTCTATGTTAAATTTTCATGTGCAATGGCGCCCCCATACTTGCTAAAACCAATGCAGTGGTAACAAATAAGTGTAATTACATGTGCAATGGGCATGCGCAGAACCAATGCCAATGGACAAAGGAGTGTAATTCAATTTCCAAAACCAATGCAGTGGACAAAGGAGTCACAAATGAGTACTACATAACCATAAACATCAAAATCACTTCATACAAGACAAAGTCATTACAAAACACCATTTTCATTCATGAAATTAAGTTCATACAACCCCAAAGACACACATTAACCTAAACATTGATAATCCTACACTCCTAATCTACATAACCCTTATCATGACACATACCCTAAACATCATCTATTTGATTGCAAGCATCAAACACATACAAATTGCAAAGGCAAAAAAATTGACTTCCATAAAGTCAAAGATGTCAAACTTTTCTGCAATTAGAGATTCTTCTCAACCAATTCAACTTCAAGTCCTTCAATCCTCACTTGATGGCTGGTTTCTTAGCCCAATTGACGTCTTTGTTGAGGGTTCAAAGTATTGTACATTTCGTACAAATTCATCATTTACCAATCTGATTCGATCTTAGATCATACCAATCCTAAACTTCACATTTCTTTGGGTTACGATCGATTAGGGCAAACAACAAACCTTCGAGATGGATTAGTAGATGTCCATGCTGTTAATACTTTTAATAGGAGACCACAATCACAAGTTTGATCATGAAGCTAGGTAGACATTTTAGGGTTTTGATTTGGGAGAGAAACGAAATAAGAGATGAATTTGATTTAGGGTATTTTAGGGTTTTGATTTAGGGTATTTAATAACGGGCCGGGTTAAAAAAATTCTACGTGGAATAATAAGACAACAAATGTGACAGATGGAAATTAAAAAATTTTAATTTTAAATACGTGGAAATTCAGCAGGTCATATTGACTAGATTGAAACAAATTAGCCGGTTACAATACCTATACTAGTAATAAAATTAGTTTGTTACCTAGATCGGTAAATTTTAGAAAGTTCGTTGGTAATATATAGACTTAACCTTTTTTACATTGGTGAAGATAGATATATAAGGTTTTTACATTGGTGAAGATAGAAATATAAATGTTTTTACATTATTTGGCTTCAAGGTGAAGGCAATTTAATTTTGTGATAGGGTGCATTTTTATAAAAATGTCAATAAAAAAATTATTACACTAAAAACTGATTATGGAAAACTAAGGGGGGGGGGAGGGTTGAATAGTTTTCTAAAATATTTGGCCTTTTTAAACTTGTTTAACACTTTATTTGAAACTTTAAGTGAAGTGATCTAGATATTGATGTTTGATAATTAAGAAGTAAGAGATGTAAGAGTAAAGATAAGATAGAGTGTAGAATGAGTTCACCGGGACACAAGTATTTATAGTGGTTCGGATACAATGACACCTTCCTTGCTCTACTCCACTCCCCGAGTCACCTACTCGAGAGTTTGTTAAACACTAGTCACCGAGCTCCTTTCACTTGGCGAAGAAGCCTCACAACGATGGTACACTTCTATAGGTTACAAAGATGATCACCGGAATTTCTCACACACGGAGAAACGATAAAACACAAACTACACTTGATGTACAACTAACAATACAACAATAAATCACAGCAAGATGATCTCTTGAATGAAGTAAGATGAATCAAGATCAAGACACTTTTGAGGCGTGCTTGAAACTTTCACGTATTTGGCAATTCCTTTCTTGAAGTGAATTACCTACACAGATTAGAAGAGATCTAGAGAAGAGAGAGATCAATTGGTTAGAAAGAGTTATATGAGAAAGGTGGTGAAAAACTTGAGAAATGTCTTGGTATTTTTAGCCAAAAGGTTTTACTGTAGCCGGTTTTTCCGGTGTAGTTTGACAGAAGGCATCGGCTTGCAACTAAGGGCACAGGCATACCTGTAACTAAATCTCGGATTTTGATTTTGCAAAACTTGAGATATCTATGTGAATCTTATGAGATTTTCTTGATTTGTGCATTTGATTATATACTAAATGAAGTAATTAAATTAATAAGTGTAAGATGATTTTGTGTAAAGTTAGGGTTTAAAAAGATTTGTACACTTTTTCAAGTTGCATGTGCTTTTCTACAAAGTTAGGAGATAGTAAAGAAATCATGTTTTGAGATAATAAGAGGTTTGAGAAAAATGGTTTGTTATGTTTTGTCATTAATAAAACATTATCCTAAGTTGATTGTAGAAACGTTTTGTTTAAAACCGGTTTATTTGTATTAACACCAATTATATGTCATGGAGGGCACCGCCCCCGGTGGTGTCCATATACATCCGCCCCTACTTAAAATTAAAGTTGTCTAAATAAAATGAAGCCCCGAAAATGAAACAATTAAAATATGTAATTCTTCTGGGAGATAACTATTTATTAGCAAGATTTTTATAGCATTTTTTAATCAAACTAATGGAAAAAAAACTTCGGGTCATGTTATCATCATTTTCATAGCCAGTGTTGGGATTCTAAAATGTGACGACATTGCAGGAATTACATAAGTTTAGTATTTCCTATACGTGAAGACTAATATCGTATATTATGTAAACTATAACGTATGAGAGCCTATAAATACCTCTTCATACTTTCATGGAGGGGGTGATGTTCTTGTATCATTGTGTGTGTGTAACAAACCCTCCCTGGTTCATAATAAAGACACACTTTCTCTCTTTAACACTTCCTTTCTCTAAGATGTCTAATTCATATTTTGAGCTTTTTCGACTTTCTGATCCATGAAATCTTTGATACTAACAACCACATATGTAAATCCTATCAAGTAATATTGTAAATGCAAAGACATTTTAATTTATTGAATGAGCAAATACTAAGTCACACTTATAACACATAACTGTAACTTCACATGTGTTGAAGTTGTTCCATAAAAGAAGAAATTACTCTAAATACATAAGAGCCATTAAAACACGGCAACATATTGTTGTCGTTTTGACACTGGACCAAAATTTAATAGTTAGCTTAAAAAGGGCGGCCATTTCCAGCCCAAAAATTACTCTATATACTAAAGAGCATCACGCTCCGCGACAAAATTGCTGCCTTTTTGAGTATGGGCTTATTTTGGCCCATATGTTTAGCCTCTTAAGGCATTTTTAGGTACACATACACCCATAAGTTTCTACACTAGCTCACACCGGATCAAATCGTCGGTGCCTCCCTACATGCGAATCTTGCGCTAACTTTCATCAGTGTGTTTAAGATTACTTCGATTAATGTTTTTAAGGTACGCACGTTGTTCGCCGAGATTGTTTGAATTTTTAATTTAGGGTTTAGTTATGATTTTGGGGTTCAAATTTTTTTGGATATCTTTTAGTGTTAAATGATTTGAAGATGTTGATATTGATTGTAGGAGCTTGATTATACCTTAAATTTTTAAGTTAGGGTTTTAAGGTTTTAGGGTTTTATTATAAATAGTTAGGTTAAATGATTTGAAGATAGTGTTGAGAATTTTGTTGTTTTGTTTGGGTATTCTATTTGTTGTCGCAGTTTGTTTACTTTGGTTATTTTGTCAATCTTAGAAGTTCGCTTATAGATAGCTTTTGAGGTTAATTGATTTGAACATAATGTTGATATAGTTTTTAGTTTTTTATATTGATTTCCTATATAGATTTTGTTGATTAGTCTGAATGGCTTTCATCAAGATGCGACCATCCATATCTTGGCAGGGCGACCTATTATGGTCGCAGCCATGGTGGACGTGTCCTCTTTAATATGTTGTTAGCATGTCTCAGCCTTTGATGATTCTGCGGTCATGGTTGCTTACTTTATGTGTGGTTTGTAAGCGCTTGCCTTGCTGAAACATCACATGGCAGCAAATGTGGTTACTATCATAAGTCGATCGCATCTCAAATGTGAGCCATATTGACAATTGAAATGTGGTTGCAGCCACGGTTGGCGTTCTATATTGCTACTGTATTGGCAGCTGTGAGCCCTATCAGTATGTGTCTAAATAGTCATTCAGAGCGACGCGTTTGCCTATCATTTTGTGAACAATGTGTTTAAGGTTACTTCGATAGTGTTTTTAAGGTACGCATGTTATAATGTTTGAATTTTTAAGTTAGGGTTTTTACGCAGGTAGGAAGGTACTGACGATTTGATCAGGTGTATGCGTGTGTAGAAACTTCTGGCTGTATATATGTACATAAACAGGCCTTAACAGGCTAAACGAATGGCAAGGGCTGAAAATATGGGCCAAAATAAGCCTATAATCAAAACGACAACAATTTTGTCGGAGAGCGTAATGCTCTTTAGTATATAAAGTAGTAAGCTTCTGGGGTTTCTAAAAAGAGTAAACTTATTTGTTTATTACTAATACACAAAATAACCTAGTTACATACATAAGTTTTTTTTTTGTAAAATGATTAGGATGACAAAGACATAAGCTTAATAAGATGCCTAAACCACATGATGTATGATACATGTTTATTTAGTTTTTTTTTCTCATCACCTTAAATATTAACTAATATTGATTTTGTTATGTATATCGTTCCTCTTCTTAAGCATAAAATTAGGCGTACTCATAAGAATGCCACCCACCGTTATATTTATTTTACTAGTTGGATATTCGCACATTACGACGGTAAGTAACATACAATTTATTTACGGTTAATATTATACTAACAAGTGTGTGGATTATCTCCTGGCAACTAATTACAAACATAAATAAATCTAGTAACAAGAAATTTGTTATTGCTGTAAAAATACTACAGCGATCGAATTGTGTGACAAATATATGTAAAAAGATACTCTGTACTAAGATGTAACCTGTAATTTATACGAAATAGTCGATTGTTGTAAAACGATATCAAGTTCCTCAACTCGAATCCAACATGCACATTTCTTAAGTAAGCAATAGCTTTTTTCCCATAAAATGCTTGGTAGAAAGATATGAAGTTCTCTTATAAATACTGCTTAGAGTGTGTTTGGAAAAAGTAGCATTAGCAGTGAGCAATAACAATAAGCGGTAATTGTTTTTTATAAAACGTTTGATAACATAGTTGTAGGTGTAATTATAATGTGTAGAACTCCTCTTAAATACCAATGTTTCTAAATGCTACTTCATGAAGCGTTAAAAAATGAACACTCTGAAAAAAAGATAAAGTTTCTTGCTACTTGCCAAACGAGCACTAAAAATAACAACGATCACCGTTCATGAATCTTTTTAAACGCTATATGCGAAACAACCATGACATTAGTCTACTAATTGCTATCACTGGTTTAACGAAGACTATTTGAGAATCTACTATGGTGGTTTATGAAAATGTTATAACACGATAAAGGTCTAAAAGCTTGTAGACCATGGTGAACATCTATTTCAAGCTTACGTGATAATGTTAAAAAATTTATAATTTAATGTTTATGTTACATAAGATGTTTATAAACTTTTAAAAGAATATTTACATAATGAAATTAGCTTATAAAACAAAAAGAATTATAAATTCATGGTATTACACAACTACACACCCTTAAAAATGTTTATGTGTAGCATTATAGTTAAAGATTCTCTTTAAAAAAATTAACGGGGTGTTAGTTTCAACTTATATGTTGGCTTATGAGTTTATTTGATTTCAGCTTATATTTTATAAGCTTCAATTTTATGACGTATTTTGAGACTTGTGTGCTTTATATAAGTTTATCATATCGTAATAAACGTATATAAACCCACAAGTCTCAAAATAAACCGCAAAATTGAAGATTATGAAATATAAGCCGAAATCAAATAAGCTCGTAATCCCATATATAAGCCGAAACAAACACCCCGTAAATCTTACGGTAATAACAACATAAAACCCTTTTCCTTCTACTACCAAACAAAACCCTCATTTCATTTCATTTCATTTCCCCCAAACCAAAAACCCACACCTAAAACAGATAAGAAAAAGGGTACAAAAATGGCTAATCTAAGAACATCAATGGACACTTCATTTTACGATGTAAACATATCCACCCCACAAACCCTTCACGCCACTGCACGCTCCATCCCCGGCGACCCACCTCCGGTCGACGGAGCTTATGCCGGAAAGCTTCTCAGAATGCAACAGTTGTCACTTTTGGGACGTGGCTTTCCTTTGGGTTTAATCCCTTCTTATGCTCCACCTTTATCTTCTTCAAACGGGCCGGCTTCTTTGAATTTGCAGTCTATTTGGCTGAAGCAGCCAACGGAAAACTGGTAAATTTTCACTTTTTTTGGGTTTTTGAGATGGTTTTATAGATACCCTTTTGGTGGTTTTTGCTGGTTTGGGTTTTTGGGTTGTTTTTGGTTGGTGAGTTGACTTTTTGAGAAGTCAATGTTGGAAGTTGAAGATTTTGATTTGGTGTGGGTTTAGGTGGTTTTTTTTAGATGTTGATAAGGGTGATTATATATTGTGTTTTTTTGGAGTTTATAGTAGTAGTGATTTTGTATTGGGTTAAATGGATTAATGTTAATTTGGTTTATTAGTATTTTGTATTTTGACTTGTGAATGTCAAAATGTGTAAAAGTTTGCTCCCATTTTGTTAATACATGCCTACACATCCAATAAGATGTTTTTATAACTTTTATTTGAAAATTGTTCTAAGTGACTTTGTGTCCTTTTTGCTTATGTAAGGTGAATTAATATGGCTTTTTAGGAGCCAATCATACTAGTTGCTTCTCCGCAACCCTTATGTTGTTACTTCACGTCTCTTTAGATACATAAGTTTTGAGTCTGTTTTTGTTTTCAATTATATATACACACATGCATATGGCTACGATTGGAAGTAATCATGCAATTCACGTTACCCAAACCTACAGTTTTCAAGGTTTTATACTCTGATATTTATGGTTATTTATTGTGATTTATATCAAATGCAGGTGGCTTGGACTTGTTGGACAGATACGTCCACTAAAGTTGTTATCATCCCTTAAAGCAGAGGCTTTTCAAGCAGATTCAAAGTTGCCTAGATTTAAACGTGCTGTAAAGAAATTCTTTGACAAGTCATTTTATTCAATTGGCTTGAACTCTCATCTGGATTTAAGCGAGGTCACTTCAGTATTGCTAAACGTAGAAAAAGATGGTCAAAATAAGAATCGACGTACCAAGGCCGTTCTCCTTCACAAGGCAAGTCTACATTTCATTTTTATCTCCTTCAAGACAAAAATCGAGCTGTATTTAGAGGCAAATAGAGAGAATTAATGATTGAACTTTCATGCTTGTCACACTTGCATATCTAAAACAAGCGTCTTATCATCAATCACATATCGGTACTTTTCGTAACTGTGAAATATCAATTATATATATTATGGTCTATTGATGTGAGATCTCACTAGTATAATTTATCATTAAGTTATAAGTTATGCTTTAGTTACAAGGAATGGTCTTTTAATTCATTGACTAAATAAATGCTGCGGCTTTTAATAAAATATTAATGTCAATTAGATTGATGGGATGTATATTTTTTTATAGGGCTTTGAGAAGTAAATTTTGTTGATGTATGTAAGATAAGAACTAAAAGTCTAGTAACTGTATATTAAAACAATAATTACGAGCCTTGTATTAAAGGTGGAACTTGGGGGATTATATATGAGACGTTGGGTAGCAGTTAGAATTACCATCATTTGATATGAATGTCAATAAATCATGGTGAGTTTCGTTAACCTTGATAGATAGATATCAAAGCAAGCAATTTGACTCTGTTAATATGACTATATGAGTATCCATATAGTCGAGGTGTAACCAAAGCATTCATGAAACCACTCAGGGTGGCCTAGTGGTAAAAGGCTTGTGACTAATTCATGCTTGTAGCAAACAACCCGATGTGGCCACGCCAACCTTCCCAAAAAAGGGGAGGGCTTTACCCGGTTTTGAGTCTGTGTGGAGGTGGCTCAAACCCCGTAGATTAGTCGGCCAAAAGGTCGGAAACCATGGTTACCCAAAAAAAGAGAAGAAAGCATGCATGAACACCAAGGGGGAAATGAACTTTGTTTAAGGGCATAAAGTGTTAGCTTCTTCGGTTTTGATTGTTTATCTTTACTTTGTTTAAGTAATATGGAACTGTTTGTTTCTTAATTAAGCACAGAGACATATTTCGTAAGTCCTTTAGAGTTTGCTTTTCCATCAATCTGTCATATTTTCCAGAATACTTTCTGATGAGAATACGCATTTGCTGCAAAGACAATTTTCTATTCAGCACACTTGACAAACTATGAATTTCCATTTACCATTTATTCTGACTATAGCCCTTGAATGGACAAATCTCAACAAGATGGAGACAGACTACTTACTTGTAAAGTTACAAATTAATAACCAAATGGGAATATTTGTACACATGAATAAAACTATGATCAAATTGTTATGATCAGTTCACTTCCAAACATCCCCATTATCATCCTTTAACAAAGTGCTCTTTTTTCAAGAAAACTTTGAATGCTGACACCATATTCCTAGAAAGTCTCGGGTACGAACTCTGTTCGTCATTTTTCGTGTGGGTTCCGTATATCTGCTGTTAAAAGATTAGGAAAATGCTACCAGATGAATCAAATTTTGAATCCTTTTACTTTGCTCTTTAAAAGGAGATGCAGTTCTAGTTACTGTATTTACTATCTAATTTATAGTACTTTGAATTAAAATCAATATCCACATTTTTGTATATGTAATTAATGTCAAACTTCTGTAATCTTAGCTCAGCTTCCTGAACATGATGTCACCTTGGAAGCTGCTTGGCCTGAGCTTTTTGTGGATCGCAATGGCAAATACTGGGAATTGCCTCAGTCAATATCATTGGACTGTTTATCTCTTGTCTCTGAGTCAGGTTTACGGTATCGATTTGGCGTACATAGAAATGGTGGTTCTGCTACAGCAGTTGATTCTGCTGATAGCCAACCTCCAGCTTCTTTGACCCCGGGAATTTGTGCAAAAGCTGCCTTTTCGTATGAAAAAAGTAAAGATCTTTGGAGAATACCAGAAACGAAAGAGGATCTAGCTATAGTAAAGACAAAAAGGGGTAATTTTCGGAATGTGGCTTATGATTTACGTATGAAGGAACCACATGCTGCAATATCCGGGATTTTTGGTAAATCTTTCAACTTTAGTTAACAGAAACATTATCTTGATTTTTACACTATTGTTTGATCTTATGTTTTTTGTGGGTTTCGTTTTGTTTGGCAAAATCAAACTGTTGACGTGACCCGGAACACTTTTTGTCACAAACTTACGATTTTATTTAACATTCGATCAGTGTGTCAAATATGGCTACAAGATTGTATTTTTTTACTACTGATATAGTTTCTTAACTTTATGCATAAAAAATACAGGTTTTGGTGACTATCAACCAGTTTGGCCTAATTTCTTCTTAGCTGTTTTTATTTTATTTTTAATTCAAGCTGTGCTGATTAAGAAAACATAAATTGACGTGTTCATAAGCAAATGGGTTGAAATGTGCCCCTCTAGTTTGAACAGATGATATT
Organism: Tanacetum coccineum; assembly: GCA_026074375.1. Lineage (NCBI taxonomy): Eukaryota > Viridiplantae > Streptophyta > Magnoliopsida > Asterales > Asteraceae > Tanacetum > Tanacetum coccineum. The sequence goes on from BQNB010003817.1 coordinate 58,933, forward strand.
TATTGGTGTTTCCACGCAACATTGACCCTTAAATTTTAATGGCAGGTGGCACTTGTGAGGCGTGGCTTAGTAAGAATTCCGCAAGAAGTCCGGTTGGTGCTGATTTATTTGGCTCACTTTGCTTTGCTATACAGCATGGCAAATTCAGAAAGCCGTATGGTGACCTCACTCGTTTTGATGCTCGTTTGGATGTGCCCTCGGCTTCATCTTTACTGAAGGGATTTTCAGATAGTTTAAAGTCTTCTTCGGTTACACCACAACTAAATCTTATCTTACAGCAACAGGTACTCAAATTGTTATACTACAAAAGTTTGCGTATTTAAACCATGAAAAACTCGTAATTATCTATCATAGTAAATTGTCTAGTGTAACACTGTAACGTACTTTGTATCAACTGTGAAACACAAATGGAAATTGCGTACATAAAATAAACAGGAAATGTAAGTTGGTACTAAGTTTGTGAGGGAACCCTAATCAAATTTTGGAATTTAGGATTAGGACCCTATTTAATATTTCGGCCTAATCTACATTATGATTCTTGAAGTTTGGACACAATTTTTAGTACAAACGTAAGTGTTATTATTAAGTTTTTGAGAAAACCCGCATCAAATCAGTATCTGTAAAATGCTCTCACATGACTTTGAGTCAATGAATTAGTTTTCGTTTTAAAAGGCACGCATTCCTAACATATTTGTGAGTAAATTATCAACGGCAATAAGATCTATATCATTTAGTACAATCAAAAGTGTTAGCATCCTATGGATCAGAGAGCCCCTTATGAGCATTTGTTCACATTTCTGTTGGCAAAAAGCCTCCATTTGACTTTTTGAGGTAAGTGTATCAAGTTTCATCTTCAAAGTTCATGTGAATTCTTGAAATTATTTGGGACTGTTCTATCAGCCTCATAAGCTCTCATATTACAAATAACATATTAGTGTTACGAGAAAACCAAATTAAATTCGGATAAAAAAGGAGCCCTTTTTAGATTTTGTTTACATGTGTGCTTGCAGGTTGCAGGGCCTCTTGTTTTTAGGGTAAATTCAAGGGTTTCACTCGGTTCATCAAGTGGAGGGCGTGGTCCGCATATAGAGGATGTAATATATAGCTTGAATTACTCGATGAGGTACCTAGGATCCGGTAAAGTTGTGGCTTGGTATTCCCCTAAGAGAAATGAGGGGATGGTTGAGATGCGGGTTTTTGAGTTTTAAGTGCAACACACGTCAGCTCTCTTTTGATTACTATTGTTTTGGTGAGAAGCGGAAGTCGAGGCTTAGGTATCCCTTGCTGAGTTCTTTTTTAGTTAGATACTAGTATTAAAGAACCTGAGCTTGTTGTAGTTTTTGGGCATTAATCTGGATTTTGTTGTTGATCATTTACAAAGCAAAGGAATGTTGAGTTCGTATATTTATGGTTCTTGGATACGATTTACTCACAAACGTTAAAAGATAGATAATCTGGACTTAGCCTGAAATTTTTTGTTGAGCTCCCCTTTTCACAAATTCTTTTTGTTGAGCTTCCCTTTTCATGAACAGTGGAGTTTCTAACCACAAGGGGTGACCTTTCAGTAAGAATACCTAATAAACCGGAGGTCAAGGGTTCGAATCCAATGGGGAGAAAATTAATCCCCTTGTGGCCACATAGGTTACTTGCGCTGACTCTGGCCTATCCAAAAAGGTAGTCGATCTGAGTTTAGTCGGCTCGCAATGTCGAGTCAGAAACTCAGGTAACCAAAAAAAAAGATCCATGTACTTGAGGTATAATGATATTAATTTAAAAAATCGAAAACATATAAAAGACTAAAATGTCTGACTCGGAGAAGAAATAGAAAAACACAGTATTCGGTTTAAGTGGTGTTTTATAACAATTAATGCTGATCAACTTCAGCTAAACCAAATGACTTTATCTGAATGAACTACGAAAAATGTAGGCGAAAATGTGAGAAAGCTGAAGCTAAACTCATAGTTATAAGCCGCGGTCAGCATTTGTTGTAATTAGAATGTTTAAGGTTAAAATAAGACAATCTATAGTTCTTTTTGAAGTTTCTATTGTCGTATTTGTATAATATCAGCATGTTTTTTTCCATTACAAGCTACATGTTCTGAACAAACCCAGAATGTTCAAGCTACAGTGTCACAGTCTTACATTAAGTTTGTAGAATCTGAAATAAGCTCAGAAATCTTTACAAAACTGACAGCAAAATGCTACATTTTTTGCAACTTAATCAGCTTACGGACTATGGTCGTACTTGATATAGGTTTTACAAGGTCATATGTTCAACACTTTTTTCATCTTCACAAGCAAATCATACAGTAGTGTATACATCTAGAACCATAATTGTCTTCTATAAATTTCTTCAAATATTATTGACCACAAAACCATAAAAATAATCAAACGAACACCCAAAACAAAATAACCTATCATATACCTTACATAACCTCATCAAAAACTGTACAATCCATGTATTAATCCATCATGTGTCAACCCGGCTTTGTAAAGGGTTGGGACTCGAATTCATGACTTTTGGGTCACAAGGAACAGACTTTGCTATTTTCACACGTAATACTAAAAAGATAACAGAGGTAATACCTTCAAGTATCGGTTTGCGGGGTCGTCTCTTTATAATCTTGGGATGTATTTCTAAGAAGTTCTTCCAAGTCTTGAATCTGTTTATCCTTTTGTTCGATAAGATCATTCGCTCTTTGCAAAGCTTCGTTATCATACTCAGCTTGTTCTTCCAGCATCCTTAAAGATTGTAATGCTTCTGTATATAGTGCAGATTTTTCCTCTTGTAATCTAGTAATCATAGCCATAGCTTGATTTGTAGCAACAGCCGAAGCGTTTCTTTCTTCTTCCAATTCTTTATACAATATTCCCATAAGTTTCTTATCATGCTCGACTTGTCGTTTCAGTCTATCAACCACACTTTCACCATCAATCTCACTCACAACACTTCCATCTACTGAAATATTAGACTCGTTTCTTTCCAAAGAGATTTTTCGTTGAAAGAACTGCAGACCAAAGAACTCATCACCATTAAAAGATAGTTTGGGGCTTATAAGATTGTCATTAGATCTGTGTGACAATAAATTCTTTAAGTCTTCACTGGCTCTTGTTGAAGATTCTTTGAAGGATTTCTGGTCTAGATACTTCCCGGAGAGTTGTCTTGCTTTACTGCTTATAGCAAGCTTATATGCATCACCAAGTTCCAGATGGTTCAACACTTGGTGGCCATTAGTAGTTGCAGATACTTCAGTTTCTATAATAGGGTCTTTGATCGCTTGATCAGTTCTTGAATGATCAGCTACAGATAGACAAATTTAAATAACCAGTTGAGTTTATGATCAAGAGGTTGACATTTACTAGCAGAATAAAATTCACTTTCCATTTTACATATTTACTGGCTGGGAATTTTCACCCATCAACTTATATATGGATCGCTCTGTGTAATGTTTTTTCGCGAACGCGTCAAGTCAAAAATAGTTTAGCTAAAAATAGGAACGGGCCAAACACGTTAAACATAGGCCACAGTGTAGTATTGCGTAATCGGGTTTGACGCATTATTTATTTTCAGAACTCTGAAAAGGAGGTCAAAAACATTTTGGGTCAACCAATACAGGTTACCCAGCCTGCCCAACCTGTTAGTTTTGCCGCTTTTATTATTTTTACAAGAAAAGTAGGAAGGTGACTTGTACACAGCAATATAATTTCGTTTGACAAATTTGAAACACTTTTTATCTAATGTTGTCGTATGATAGTAATACATTTCAAAAAACAAAATAATATGTTATGGTGTACAAATCAAGTTATTGTTGTGCACATATCACCTCCCTTTGTAAATGGTCAAATACAGGCATTGTGCAACGGCGGGTCTTGAACCCACAGGACCTTGTTCAGGAGACTTTGGTTAATAGTATATATGGTGTGTAGGATGGTGTAGATAATGCTTGGCTACAAAACTCTAGGTATACAAATGCTATAGTGTAAATAACAGGGTGTTTGCATGTGATATTTGAAACTGATACTGTAGTTAATTGTTTGAAAACATTCTGACTAATAACAGGTAAAGTAAGAGCACTGATTGGCATGCCTCACTGATTGGCATGCCTAACTGGTATGCCTAAATGTATGAGTAATCTTATGCGGCAGCACTATGTTGGTGACAGCAAGGGACCCACTTTTCCACAAACCAATAAAATGTCGCCATGTCGATTTAGGCACACGTTTAGTCATATTTTCCGGCAAAGTAAAGGGTACTTTAGTGATTCACCCTCTGAAAATTGATTTCGGATCTTGTCTGAAAGTGAATATTTGACCCATTAATATACATGGACATAGGTTACCCCACCACCAGACACATAGTAATAAGATGATTACTTCTATAACAGAAATCCAAACACCCCTTAAAAGGAAAAAGAACTTACTTGTCTCGACAGACGCATCAGCAGGAGTTTCCACATTATCAAATGATGGAACCTCATCGAAGGATATTAGTTCCGTTACGCGAGACGTATCTTCCTTAATTGCATCATCCCGCCATTTTAGTCCCTCTATATTACGTGTTGCAACAGTTGCAGAATCATTCTGAAGATCATGAACTCCAAAACATAAATCAGACTTCAAATGAACCTCGGGAACGAAAGTGTGGGCACTTCCATCATCAGAAGTAACATTAACTTCCTGGTACTCAATATCTGATGAAGGAGCAACTTGATTTTTTCCAATGTTAGAAGACCCACGCGACTCAAGAGACTCGTCCACAAAAATATTTTTTTCATTCTTGGTGGACCCACCAATTGGACTAGCAGGATGCACATTATCCGCACAGTCTCTTGAAACACGTTTATCATGAACATTGCAAAGAACTACAGAAGATATTTCAGATTTGTGATGATCACATATCGAATCCCAATAAACTCCTGTTTTATTCTTAGCTAAAACATGATCATGTCTCGAGCAAAGTATACAAGGACTTTGAAGTCGGGAGTAAGATGCAAATTTTTGAAAAAATGTACTAAAAACAATGCATCGATAAACACAAAAACATAAGCAACAGCCCAATTCAACAAACTCGCATATCTATAAGCGCCTTTTTGAAAGGGTTTTTAGGAGAAAATTGGGGTACTGAGAGACAAAGTATTTCTTCGAGTCATTTTAAGCATACGCTAATATCCAACCAAACATACCGAGACTAATTCCAGAAAAAAAGTACAAGATCAATAATAAAAGAGCATAAATAAACCGATGACAACAAGAAAAACATGTAAATTAAGGAGTTCTGTAGTTTAAATATACTGTTTAACGTTTATTAATTTTTTTTGTTGCTATCAAGTAAAACGGAATAGAGGTTTTTACAGTTTTTATCTTGATTACAAATAAACACCATGATCCGTTCTGAAAACAACTAAAGATTTTCTAAGTGAAGTTGTAAACAATCACTTTAAAAACACAAACCCAAACACCCGGTTAACTAACTAAACAAAAGGAAAGTAATTCTTGAAAGAGAACAACAAATTTAGTTGAGTAGTTATATCAACCAAACCACCATCAAATGGCCTTGTGGTCAAGGGTTCAAACCTCACTAGGTACACATTTGGGGTGGCCACGGAAGGGTCGAAAACGGTCAGGGGATACCCCGGCTAGGCCACGTACATCTTAGTCAAAAGGATAACTTGAATAGGGAAAACCTCATCCATTTAGTTGTATCAACCAAAGGCCACATTGGGAAAAAGGGTCGTCGGCACCCAAAAAGGGTGCAGGGTCAAGGTTTCTCCCCCGATTTAAACTTTTTAGAAGTATCAACAACCATAAAATGTTGACTTTTGGAGTCATACTCCATGATAAAATTTATATAGATGAGAACAAAAATGAATAGAAACCAAGTCAAACTAGTGCTCATGACCAGATTTAAACCATAAAATAAAACATGGTACGAGTAATAAGCTAAGGTTTCATGAAATAAAAAAACACACATAATAAAAACAAAATAACGATCATAAGTGATAAGCAGATCAAACCTGATAAACAAAGTAGAATTAAAAGTGTTGGAATAAAATGAAACTATTAAGTGGATCTTGTTTATGAGATTCAGAATTTGCAGAAAGTTTAGTACCTATTAGGGAAATAACTGGTGAATGTTATTGTGAGTTGTTATGTAGATGCTAATAAAATTCCAAGTTGGAAGTCGGCTGGGCTACCGAAAGTAAGGCATTAAAGTAGTATAGACAGACATGATCATCGACCTTTCGTCACCATCTTTCTAAGTCAACTTGTTGGACATTTGACTTACCTTTTAGATTGTTTAAGCTTATTTACGGGCTAGCGAGCTACCATATTTGTTTTCAGCTTATATTTTATAAGCTCAATTTTTTCGGGCATGTTTATATAAGTTTGTTATGACATGATAAACTTATACAAATTTACAAGTCTCAAAATAAGCCAAAAAAGTGAGACTTGCAAAACATAAACCGAAAACAAATATAAATAAGCTTAAACAAACGTATATTTCATCACAAAATTTCAAGGCGAATTGTGTTATAGGAGAAAAGTTATTAGATTTTAGTCTTATATATAACTTAGTCTTATAATTAATACGGTTGCAGTCTCTTTTTATGTTAATAGGGTCTTTGCCAAGACAATAACGCGTGTTATTGTCTTTTTTTTAGTTAAATTAATAAATATTGTAGGTTTCGTGTACCTATATAAGAGGCTTAGGTGTAGTAACGCCGGCAACGGCGTTGGCCGGCGTTGGCCGGCGTTACTACACCGCTAGGCGGCGTTGGCCAACGGCGTTGGGTCCGGCGTTGGCCGGCCCACGCACGTTGGGGTTGATTTAAAAAAAAAATCATTTACCCCCCTAAACGGCTATATACTAGTTTTAATTTTTCCTCTTATTTTTAAAAAAGTTTCCAAACACCCCCTAACGGCTAGTTTTATTAATTTTTTTTTAAATTTACAAAACAGCCCCTAACGACTATATTTAAAAAATATATATATTTCATTTTACCCCCTCACACAACTCATTATAAATACTTCAATACCTCTATATTATTTTCTCACAAAAAAAACATACATTTACAACAAAAAACACTACAAACTCTTTCACAATGAATCAAAATCGAACCGTTTTTGATATCGATGAGGAAACCGACGCATTCTATTTACAAAAAGCTGTCGAGTATCACGAATGGCTAATACAACAAGAAGCTCAACCACGATTGACCCGTACACCGATCTTCCGTGACCGTGAAGATGCCGAAAGACGTCTACGTGCTGATTATTTTGATGATCATTGTAAGTATCCGTTATACTATTTTCGGAGAAGATTTCGTATGAGCCGTAAACTTTTTCTAAAAATTGTCAATGGCATTTCAAGTTATACGGCCGATCCTCTCCCACAACATTTTCATTTCTTCAAATCTCGACTCGATTGTACGGGTCGAATGAGTATTAGTGCTCTTATGAAGTGCACAGCTGCCATACGCCAAATGGCATACGGCAGCACACCCGACGCGTTTGATGAATATTTGCAAATGAGTGAGCATACTGCACGAGATGCTCTATTTTTCTTTAATATGTGCATCATAGAATTGTATATGCCGAAGTATTTAAGAAAGCCAACACTTGAAGACGTTGTAAAAATACAACAAAAGCATAACAATGTTCATGGTTTTCCGGGAATGCTTGGAAGTATTGATTGTATGCACTGGGAATGGAAAAATTGTCCAGTGTCATGGCAAGGTCAATACGGTAGGGGTGATAAAAAATACCCTACTATAATGCTTGAAGCTGTAGCTTCGCAAGATCTGTGGATTTGGCATGCGTTTTATGGGATGGCGGGTGCGAATAACGATATTAATGTTTTAGATAATTCTCCGTTATTCGACGACCTATTAGATGACTTAGCCCCTGTGGTTCCGTATGTGGTAAACGGAGTTCAGTATCGTAATGGGTATTACTTGGCTGATGGAATTTACCCGGAGTGGGCAAGTTTCGTCAAATCATTCACGGTTGCAACTGATCCGAAGCATACGTACTTTAAACAGCGTCAAGAAAGTGCACGGAAAGATGTCGAACGTGCTTTCGGTGTTCTCCAAGGACGTTGGGGACTTATTCAACAACCGGCCCGTGCATACGAAGTCAACACATTACGTAGAATCATGTATGCTGGTATCATAATGCATAACATGATTTTAGAAGATCAAAATATGTCGGTTGTTGACTGGAAACATGTGTATTCTAATCCTGCAAGGTCACTGCAAACAGTGTGGATCGATCGATGTCAAACCCAACGTCGTAAAGCAAAAGAATTAAGAGACAAAGATACGCATATTAGTCTCCAACAAAACCTTATGAACCATATTTGGCGCGAAGTTGAAGAAGCATCGGAAGAAGATTAGTCGCCGGGGCGTATTTTTTTTTTTTTTTAATTTCGGTATTTTTTTTAATGTGTTTTTTTTTAAGTATTGTAATGTGTATTTGAATTTTATGAATGAAATGGTTAGTTTGTTAAAAGAATGAAATAATTGTTTAGGGGGTTTTATGAAAATAAAAAGGTGAGTGGTGTTATTTGGTGTTATGATTAGGGGAGTGGTGTTAGTGTTGGTGTTATGCTGATGTGGCGCTGACGTGGCAGCAAAAACTTGGTGTTGCCAAGTTATGATACCTGGCTCTCTAACTACCGAAGATAGTGTTTTTTGATTGTGTGTTACATAAATATTCTAGATCCAATTTTTTTTAAAGAACCGATGAACAAATTCTAATCATCTATTTTCTCATTAAATTAAAAAAAGAACTCAATTTCTTTTTTTTAAATTAAACATTTCATAAACCATTAATCATTACACAAAACGAATTATACCATCGCGGCGAGAATTAAATCATCTTTTTATAGATGAACACTTTTATATGCTTTCGACGATTTTTTTTTTCGAATTTTTTTGTGAACATTAGAATTTACGTCATGAAAAATCACATATGATTTATAAAATCACATTTGATTTATTATTTTAAAAATCACACGTGATTGATAAAAATTACATGTGAGTTGTGAGATCACACGTGATCTTTTAAAGAACAAATCACACGTGATTTTTCAAATCGAAAATTTCAACACTAAAAAAATTTCGGAAAAAAAACTCGTCGAAAGTATATCGAAGCCCGTCTACCGAAAGATACAAAAAATTCTCGTAGCGATGGTGTATTTTTTGTCGCTTGACGATTTATCGTTTGCAAAATATTTTATTTTTAAAAAAGAGGTGGAAAGTGACTTATTTTGTTTTGATGACGAAATTATTAGATTTGATAATCTTCCATAATTCTCATTAAACACATAACCCAATATATAAGTATGATATGCTTGGAGAGAAAGTTGAGCCAAATCCCATACAAGAGTTAAACAATATTCGGCTAAGGCTTATTTGTATGCCATGCTAATACTCATTCGCAGTTTGAGCGGGAGGTCTTCGAACGTTCAAACTGGTACGAAACTCAAGAAACAATACAGTTGGAAGACTTTTGGTGAAGATGTCGGCATACTGGAAGCGAGAAGGAACATGAAGAACACGAAACTGCACCGAAGCAACAAAATCTCAAACAAAGTTGATATCAATCTCAATATGTTTTGTCCGTTGATGTTGAATCGAATTCGTAGACAGATACACCGCACTAACATTATCACAATAAACAATGGTACGTGTAAATAGAATAACATGTAACTCACGTAATAAATTACGAATCCAAGCAGTCTTAGCAACAACATTTTCAACACCACGATATTCTGCCTCGGCACTAGAGCGGGACAAGGTAACCTGCCGTTTAGCAGACCATGACAATAAGTTGTCACCAAGAAAAACATAATAACCCGATGTAGATCGACGAGTAACCGGGCAACCAGCCCGGTTAGCATCAGTATAAGCAGTAAGCTGAGACATAGACGATACATGAAGTTGAAGGCCATGATCAATAGTACCACACACATAGCGTAAAATACGCTTTAAAGCAGCCAAATGTGGTTCCCGTGAATCATGCATGTAAAGACAAACCTATTGAACTGCGCAAGAAATGTCAAGGCGGGTAAATGCGAGACACTAAAGCGCACCAACTAAGTTTCGATATAATGTAGGATCACTGACAGGATCACCACCAACTTCTAATTTGGACACAATATCCACGGGAGTCATGCATGGATTACAATTTTGCATATATGCACGTTCGAGAATTTCCTCTGCATAAGTAGACTCGGATAAAAATAAACCTGTAGATGACCGATGAGCAGAATTGCCAAGAAAATAATTCAATAAACCAAGGTCCGTCATACAAAATTCACCATGTAATGAAGCAATAACCCGCTTTGAGAAAGTTGAAGATGAAGCTGTAAGTATGATATCATCCACATAAAACAGCAAGTAAGCAATGCCATATTTGATTAAGGCTCTGATACCATATTGGATTTGATAATCTTCCATAATTGTCATTAAACACATAACATAATATATAAGTACAACAAGCATTATAGCTCGCGCGTTGCTGCAAGGCTTATTTTTTGCGAATTATAAAAAATGAAGTTTCATTTGAAACATTATTAATCTCAAAATATATATAAGACATAGTATATACATATGCGAAACTGGTATGCATAGATCGATCACTGATTCTATTTTTAAAAAATGAAGCGTGTATAAATCAATCACGGAACAATGATCAGTTTATATATGAAATAAGACCACTGATATACATCATGGTTTTTGTGACTCATAGCAGTAACATTTCATTGGTCCATCCTCTTTATTCTTTAATAAGCTTTTAAAACAAAAATTTAAGTTGTCTATATCCAATTGAGCTCAGCTCTTGATTCACACAAAACTGCAATATATTTAGCTAACCAAACACTGAAAAATCCTATTGCCACGACTTCGTCAACTATCATATTTATAAATCATGAGTGAGAATCAACCGCCCTCCTCTAATGGCAAGAAAGATGTTCACTTTGCCGGTACAATATGGAGGAAAGAACCGTCTCGAAACACAAACCTGCAGGTGGCAATTACAACCCATTCCTATATGGTTCAATTTCAGTCTTTTGGTCTTAAATAGTTAAACAAAGGCTACCAGCAAGCAAATAGCAAATAGTAGATGTGTAAAAGATACACCTACCAACAGCTCAAGCAAATAGCATATGTAAATATCTATTAGCTAGACATAATTTGGATGTTCTCAAAAATTATTCCCAACCAAAATCTCAAAGATTTCTAGCATTCGAAGATGATTGGGGTTGCTTAAGTAAGTGCTTATCTGATTACTTTGAAAAGAAATAAACAGGTTTGCGTTTTGATAAGAATACGTATATGCTTATTTTAGATCAAGATTAGATATAAGGTCCGCTTTGCTACCTGCTTTTTTAAAAGTAGATAAGCAGTTTATCAAACGCCCATTCATGGTGTGTTTGGGTGATCTTAACAGCTTATCTATTTTTACAGGTTACATAGTATAAAAACACACTTTTCACCTCTAAAAACCCCATAGATGGACTTGGAAGCTAAGAGAAAGTCATGTGGGCTGTTATATTTAGCCAAGTCGAAAACGTAATTTTAGGCCATAAACGGTACGACGGCGTATTTGGCCTAAAATGATAGTATTATAAAATCATCATGAATCATGGGTTGGCTTTATAGGAGGAAGCGTTCATGGTTTTGGAATACCTATATAATAAGCTACTCAAATAAGCTCTACCCACATAATAAGTGTAACTGTAACACCCCTAAAATGGGTCGCAGCGGAAATATGTCCGGGAGCGTTACTTTATAATACAATATCACAAGATATAAGAGAACGACCTCTAAATGAGTCATTTGAAAGATAACCTCGTTGATTTGATTGAAATTGAATAAATTATAACATTTGTCCTAATAGTTTGCATCAAAAAGTAAAGCATAGTTTAATACAACGAGGAAGATAGTTTTAATGCAAGCAGAAAATCCATGAATATATTCTTAAAAAGTTTAGACTCCAATGCACATCAAGAACGCCAAGCAGCTTATTCACCTGAGAAACACATGCTTAAAAGTGCCAACATAAAGTTGATGAGTTCATAGGTTTAGTCAATTATAAAGGTTGGACGACAAGATTTCAAGTGTGTAATAATATAACACATACAATATCACAAAAACTAATTACGATTGCACTAAGCTCATGATACCAAGACTATGACAGTAAGTATGCCAATCAATTTCAGACAATCAAAGTACCTGTTAGCCTTAAAATTTGTCGACTTATACGGAATTACAATAGATAACATAAGACGTAACACGTAGGGACTAATAATGACTAGTTAGAATAGATAAGTGTCACAAGGCCTATATATACCCCTCCTATACTTCCATAGGAGGGTGAGGATTCTATTGTATTCATCTTATAAGTGTGTGTTTCCTTTCTCTCTCTAGAAACACACACTCTTCACTTTCTCTCTCTAAACTTAATAATATGGCTACTCATTTCTTTTATCCTCCCTGACCTCTAAATCATTGTTTATGATGTAAATATTATTATTAACAATTGGCATCAGAGACCAGGAGCGTTTTGTGTTTATGTTTGGTTGATTCGTGGGATTAAAATGGATCGTTTTTAAGCTAATATTCATTCAAAACTTTTTGAAAAAGTGGAACAAATTTTGATGATAAAAATGTTAAAGTTTTTGTTTTTATGATGAATATAGCTTAGATATGATGAGTTTTGCAAAAAAATTCGGCCAATAATGTTAAAAATTGTGGTTTTTAGAAGGTTTTTGTGTTTTTGTTCGTGGGGTGTTCTTCACCAAAAGTTGCATTTTGGCAGAAAAGTTGCATTTTGGCAGAAAAGTTACGGTTTTGCAGTTGCGGTTTGACCGTTGCATTTTGGCAGAAAAGTTGCGGTTTGAGTTAAATTTGCGGTTTGACCTTCACCCAAGTTGCGGTTTGTCCAATAAAAGTTGCGGTTTGATTGGTTAGCTGTTGCGGTTTGACGTTACTTAAAAGTTGCGGTTTGACAACTCAGAAGTTGCGGTTTGATTCAATTACTAGTTGCGGTTTGATACCAAAACATGCGGTTTGATCTAAAACTAAAAAGTGCCATTTGTCAAGTTTGACCAGTCAACTTACGCAGTTTGACACAACCATCTAGCCATTTGACTTAGTCAATACCTGTATTTTGACCTCCCATTTAGAAAGTTTGACTTGTCAACTTATGCAGTTTGACTTGTCAACTTATACAGTTTGACTTGTCAACTTATGAAGTTTGACTAGTCAACACATGCGGTTTGATCATTTAACCTTCAAAGTCAAATTCATTTACACCGCAAGCCCTTATTCCACGATTATGCTTACATGACAACGTTATCTAGACAATTTTCATCCGTTAACGATAATTTATTACAACATTTGTCATAAATCAACAACATTCAATCCAATACACAACACTTAACGCTAAAACGATCCCTGTTAAAGATTCACTAAAACAAAAAATGGCTACAGATTCAGATTCTAAATGACAAGTGAACACGAAGTTGATTTGGTATCCTTTATTTGAGATTGAAGTGGGTTTCACGAAGGCGTCTACTTATTTCATCATCGAGACTTCCTTCTACTTTCTATCCATTTTCTTCAAACCCAATCTATCGATTGATGAGTTGCTTGAACGTATACAACTTATGATTGAGACTTGGATTATCTAGTTATATGGTATGTGCTTAAATACACATTCTTTTTACCTAATAAAATGAGCTTTAAAGACAAAAAATATATGAAAAATGCATTGTATGTGTGTGTTTTGTGATTATTATCTTACAGGTACGGATATTAAATAAAAGGACAAAAACAAAGCCAATTCGGACAAAACCGAGCACGGAAATGGTAAGAGCGTGAAAAACCATAGCCGAAGGCGTATACATTATTAATGGGCCAACCTGTACCCATTTTATTGGGCCGGGTCAGCCCACTAATCTTGTATCTATATTAACCATAAGCCTTAACCCATTTATAAATTCTAAATCTATTCCATAAAATCCGAGCCCAAACCATAAACAAGTCTAAGCCCAACACCCTTTTATAACCTTAACCCGGTCAAACTTATAAAACAAAATAGGTCAAAGAAAAAAATCATTGTGCATCTCTTTCACCCCTTCCCTCCATTTTCACATAAACATGACACAGGGTAAATCCCTTCTCACCCATTCACCATACACACTCACTTCTAGAAGCCTTATTCCTGACACCTCTGACACTCTCACTTAGCCACGCTGGCAATCCCCAACATTTCTATTGGTTGATGGGACGTGACATCAAATCAAGGGTCAAGATCATATAGAATGAGGCGGTTAATTATTGGATGGACGAGATTAAAGGCTTGGGACGCTCCTAGGGTTCTGGATCCTTCCCCTCATCACTATATAAGGAGACCTCCTCACACAACTTAAAGAATCATCTCGTTTTTAGCTTATTTTTAGTTTCAGTAGCTTATTGTAAACCTTTTGCTCATTGTATTTTCTTTTCAAGCTTTGTAACTCTTTTTTATTAATAAAATTGAAATTTTACCTTTTAAATCTTAATATTTTGAATTCTGTTTTACTTATGATGCAAATTTAGCTTATAATGTTTGTTGATATGACTTAACAAGCCTCAATAAGCTCTTAGTTAATTAATAAGCTATCTATCCTTCAGTTAAGCCTTCAAAAGCTTAACTGAATTAATAACTTACCTCAAATCTCCCCAAAAAAATTACCTTAGCTTATTTGGATGATAAGCCAAACTTGGACGGGCTTATGGATAATACTAGCTTATCTCTGATAAGCTGGAGCTTGTAGATCTAAGCTTGTAAAAGCTAATTTAATCCCTGTTTAAGCGGGGATCAAGGTACAATCTTTCATTTTACATTTAAGCTTATCTTACTATTTTGCTTAAACTCTGCTTAGTTATGCTTAATCATGCTTTGATTGTGCTTATTCTGTCTATATTTAGCTAATTTGTTCTTGTTTTAAGTATTTCATTATCTATTTTGAGTTTTAGTTTAGTTTTCATAAAAACTGTTTTAGAAAAGCCAAAAATATGCATAGTAAGTTACCTTATTAATTAGTGCTTATTTGTGGTTGAATTTTGCTTAAAAGTTCTTCATACACTTAGATCTTAATCTGTTTTAAGTTTTAATGCTTTTATAAATCTCTTTTTAAATTTAAAATGGTTTTCATATAACTTAAGGGGTGTTTGGCACTAGTAGTACTAACTTGAGTTAGTACTGCTGGTTTGCTCTTGACCACTTAGTCAATTTTGATAAGCCCACATTAAGATTAAAAGCCAGTTTATTTAAGTTTTAAGGTTTAAAACTCAAGCTTAAGGTTTGATCTCATAATGTTTTGAATTTGGGGTGTTCTAGTTTTCTAAATCTGCTTATATTTTAGAGCTTAATTAGTTGCAGTTTTAAGTTGTTTAAATGTTTGATTAAGGGTCACAATGGGGTAGAATATAGTCTGCTAAGTTTTTGGCAATTGTCATTTGAAGAATTGGTAACAAACTGTCAAAAGTTAATAGTCTCAGTTTCAAAAGTACTTAAGTCTATTTTCATTCACAAATTTAGGTTAGCTAATAGTTGTTTTAGGGTTTGAATTTGATAGCATAAGTTTATTGTAGTATAAGCTCAATCTGTTTGAGCTTATTTTGGAGTTTAGCTTTCATTTACATTGTTTAATTTAGGGCTGCATAAGCCACTTTAGTCTTTTATTAAAACTTAAAAAAAGCCAAAAACAAAAGTTGTGTAGCTGTCATTTTTACTTTGCTTTTCTAGCTTATTTCTTAGGCTTGTTTGCTTTATTTTTGCTTATTTAAGTCTTTTAAGTCCTGTTCTTCATCTGTTTTAGCTTTTTAGCTTTTTACCTAGAGCTTATTTGTCCTTTATCTTAGCTTAAAAATGGTGAAATGTCCTTTAAGTCTCTTTTTGAGTCATTTGTTTTAAGCTTTTAGGTTGCTTTTCAGCTTATTTCATTAGCTTATTTTGAGTCATAAGTGCTTATTAGGTCTAGCTTATTATCTGTTTTCAGATTATTTATTTTTCTTATTTGCTTATTGTGTCCTAAATAGCCAAACAGTTTTACTAAAAGCTAAAAAGTGTAAAAAGTCTAAACTGTCTATTTTATAAGCTTTTTCTAGCTTATTTGTAAGTTATGTCAAAAGTGCCTTTTTTAAGTTGCTTTTTAGCTTATTTTGAGTCATAAGTGCTTATTAGGTCTAGCTTATTATTTGTTTTCAGATTATTTGTTTTTCTTATTTGCTTATTGTGTCCTAAATAGCCAAACAGTTTTACTAAAAGCTAAAAAGTATAAAAAGCCTAAACTGTCTGTTTTATAAGCTTTTTCTAGCTTATTTTTAAGTTCTGTCAAAAGTGCCTTTTTTAAAGTTGCTTATTTTGGTCTTATATTTAGTTGTTTTAAAAAGAAATAAAAAAAATAATTTTACAAAAAGGGAAGCCACATGGTTCGAACCTGTGACCTCCCCCTTATCATAGCATACGTTTTAACTCACAACACACTCACCATCTGCGCCCTTAGGACTTTTTCGTTATACATCCATACCATTTTCCTTTTAACCTCTTTTTGCAAAATAAGCTAACAACCCTTTTAAGCTTATTTTCAGCTTATTTAAATAAGCTGGTAAACCCACTTTATTTTTTTTAAGATTAGAATAGTTAAAATCACTTTTCCTTAATTTTTTAGATTTTTATAAATTAGTTTAATATTTTTTATAATATTTTTACATTAAATATGTTTTTAATTCATACAAAATAAAATAAAAGTCAAAAAAATATAATTTTTTTTCTAAAATTATTTTTAATTATTTAGGAATTTTATAAATTAGATTTGCATTTTTAGGGTTAAAATTTGATAATTTAGGTTTTTAAGTCGCGTTTTTAGATTCTCGTTATCGTTTTTAGTTTAAATCTTTAATTGTTTGCTTGCCTTTACATGTTTTTATGTTTCATTAGTAGAAATAGAATCCAAATCAAATCTTGATTATTCAAATCACGCGATCACAAACTTAAACGAGATTCTCAAATTCACGCTTCGTCGGGATACGACTCGAGAAGATTTGGTCATCACTTTTCCTAAAGTGATTTTCATTTCTTCACGGAATACTACTCTTATATTATTTGGTATTTGGTATTTTAGTTATATATATATATATATATATATTATATTCAAATCAACCTCCCTTACCATCATATTTCTTAGGGTTACAAGCTAAGAACTCCTTATATGAACAACCTACCTGGTTACCATTTACTATCACATTCCCAACGTTCTCCTAAACGTTCTGATTAACCACATTACCATTCTGATTTCCAACATTTCCTCGGTTACTAACCTGAGCTAGCATGGCGGGTAAGAGGTTCTGCAATTGTTGGGCAATGATCGTCGAGAAGTCGAGTGCTCCCCCATTGGCTCCTTCTACATTCCCATTGACTCCCTCTACACCCCCATTAGCTCCCAAACCCTGGTTATTTCCTTGACCATTCAAATCATCAACACGCTCATCATTACCTTCCCTATGTCTTCTACCCCTTCCACCTCTACCAACTCGTACACCCGTTCCCCCTCCTAATGATTCGGCAACAGGTCGGCCAGCACTTCGGGTCATCACCCTTGGCGGCATTATCCACATGAGGGAGAACATGGGCAACGTTAGGTAAGCAAGAAGACTCACATATATATAGAATATCTTACTATATATACAGATATACACATAACACCGCCCTACGGTGTCAACATCGATTTGTGTGAACAACATTACTAAGTATGAGTGAGTTGTGATACGCTTATAACTACGTTGGCCACCGTACTTATATTCGCATCATTTCCCAGTCACATTCAATATTGAGCTCACACATTTCAATGACTGGCATAACTAAAGCACCAAACCGCGAACACACAAAAGCAACAAAAGCGGAACACCGCGCACATAGATCCTATACGTAACTAAATGACGGATCTTAGGTTATCGTCTAGGCCAATTCACCTAGTTCTCTATAACCCTGGCTCTGATTACCAATCTGTCACACCTCGACAATGGTGGAAACTCAGGAATGCAACATAATGATCAATCATAACACAAGATACAAAATAGAGAAAACTACAATGCATAAACTTCAAGTGCTATGAAGACCATCACCTCGAACAACCTCGAGTGATGTCCCAAATCGCAACTAAAATCCACAATCTCTTATAATTATTCAAATGCCCTCACAGGGATCCAAAATCCAAACTTAAGCCAAGCTTCCAAATACTAAAACCAAACAAAATAAACAAGCAAGACTTTACATGAAATTCCACTCGGGATACTTCTAAGTCTGCTATCACAATCACCAAACTATTCCTCTTTCACTTCAACTGAAAATGATACTCGAAAACGTCAACAATAATGTTGGTGAGCTCGTAGGGTTGACCTTAAACCCAAAAGTTATGCTAATATTTCAACAGTGAACAATAGTGTTATATGACAGTGAATATATGCAAACAACTTTAGCATCACCGCTAATCAATAACCATATGTCACTTACGCATCTAAAGGGCCTGC
>BQNB010003817.1:82769-106652 GCA_026074375.1 Tanacetum coccineum
AACTTGGTTAAAAACAAGTTGGGTTCAAACAACTTGGTCCTGGTGTTGAAACAGGAGTCCATGAAGTACAGGATGTAAAACGTGTTTGGTTTGAGGTGGAACTGCAGGGAGCTAAAAGGGATCATGAAGCTGAGGTTTTTCAGGTTAGTAGCGATGATGCTGCAGTGGCTCAAAGACGGTTGGAGGACAAGCAACCTGAAGAAAATACAAACACGGATTGCTTGGTAAAAGAGCAGGAAAAGGTGCACCTTGGTATAAAGGTGGGGGCAAACATTACGGTAACCGGAGTACATGGTCAAGAAGGTGCAGGGGGTAATGTTGCTGAAAAAAAAGTGAAGGAGTCTATGAAAGCTAATCTAGGAAAATTACTGAAGTACAATGCCTGGTCGACAAGGTGGTCCTCGATTCGAGGTTCCAGCACGAGGAAAAGATGCTGAGTATCGGTTATGTTTAAGTGTTACTCCTAAGGCGAAAATTGTAGGATATTAGGAGTAAACTTAACATAGGTTAGGAGGTTAAGTGTACATTGTAATTTAGATTAGAAATAGATTATAACTATGATGTTTCCTATTTGATTTAGGAAAGTTTTCTACCCCCTAATCTCTATTTTTTTTTTTTTTGAACGGCACCCCCTCATCTCTATAAATAGGGATGAGGGGATGCCAATCATTCATTCTTCTTCCTCGTTGTAATAGCTTTATTAGGGATTTAATAAAGGTTTGGTACGAGGGTATACCGTGTGCATATCTCTCACACATATTTTTACACTCAAAACCCTAATTTAAAACCCTAAACCCTAAAACCGAGCTAGTTTCTAAACCATGACCCGTTTCTTTGTTTTTATCCATTGTAAACCTAAACCAATACTCAAATAAGTTGTAATAACTTAATTTACAATGTTATCAATCACATTCCATCATCATTTCACCATTTTAACAACAATGTACAAGCATTAAATCTAGAAAACCCTAATTGAACCCTAATTTGAACTTTTGACCCGTTTACTCATTTTCACCCATTTTAAACCCAAACCACCTATCAATTCTTGTTAATAATCCTTAATACAAGTCTTGAGAACATATATCTATCATTATCCCTCAAGTATACTCGAAATCCAAGCTTAAAAACTCAATCCGAGCCCTAATGAGCCCTAGAAAACCCGCGACCCATTTTTGGCTTATTTTGACCCATTTATCAAACAACCATGTGATCAAGCACCTTGATGACCATGCTACTTCAGGTGCTAGCTGCTTACAAGCACCTCAAGCCTTTCCTTAGTCACCAAGGCTTCAAAATATCTTCTTTGTTTCTTCCTTTAGCCGCGGCATACCAAGAGAAGAACAACACATCAAAGCTAGCTTATAGCCTTAACAAATCATCATATAGCCTCTCCTAGTCACCCTCTAGCTGGTCCACATGTCCAAGATCAGATCACTAAGACTCATTGGCCACCAAGACTCAATTCGACTATAAATAGGGGTGTAAACCCTTCATTCTTATTCATCCCCCCACTTCCTCCTCTATAACCCATTATAGCAGCAATCATTTGCTCAAGAAGGTCCTAAGAAGTCTCAAGATCAGAAGTGAAGCAAAAGAAATCAAGAAATGAAGCCTCAGAGTCGTTATTCTAGGCGTACAAAGCTAAAAGTCCCGATTTCGATCCATTTTCAAGCTATAAGCTCAAACCTAGGTTCTATGATCTTCATACCTGCTCTTACACTCTTATAATGTTCATATTATCCTAAATATACTCTTGTTAAAATTTTATAACTCAATTCATACTCATTTTCCATTTTTATCCAAAACCGTACACCGAAACCCTAATTTTGTGTTTTTGCTTAATCTAAAAGCTATAATGGTTAAATATTGTTATAATCTATTTTAAAATGCTTAACTAATGTTAATATAACAATTTTATCAAGTCTTGAAGGAATTTGAATTAAAAACCTACATGTTTTCATTTTGAAACCCTAATTTGACCCGTTTTGATTTCTAGCTTAACGAATCGTTATTTTAAACTTTTGTTACGTTAAATCTTCATATTTTAGCTTATATTAATAATCTATAACCTGTAAATTACTTTTCATATTGAAAAATATCATTATTATGGATTTTGGACTTGTTTTGTAAATCATTTCCATGCAAGGACTATTTTTGCCATATTTCTAAAGTTATAACTATAGGGGTCTATTATGTCACTTTTCAAAGTGCAAGGTTTACTTTGTACATCTTTTAAACTTGAAGGACCAAACTCGTAAAAGTGCAAACTCCAAGGGTATATTTTGCCATTTTTCATTCTTAATGGTCTAAAATGTAACATTTTGAAAAAGTATAAAAACATGTTTAAAACATTACAAGACATAACTTTAATTAACTCTTGTCGTGCTTATCATTTCCAGATATTAATCAAAATGCTTAAAACCGATTATATCGTATCACAATACTAGGGAGCTTCATATTAAGAGATTTCATCTTGGTATTACATTCTGACAGAGTTGTTACTATTTAAAGTGCCCTAGCTCCTCAAACGTTGACTGAATGACCTTTGACTTATGATGGCCCGAACGGTGATACAATACTCCATAATAATTCAATCAAAGATATACATTATACTTTATAAGGATTTGAGACATAACTAAGACTTGACATATTACCCCAGGTTGTGTGTGACGAAGCCGTTACTTTCATTCCATATACCTTTGCTATAAATCAAATTTCCCTATACTGTTAAGGTGAGTTCATAGCCTCGCATTTTAATATTTTAAATGTTTTATAAACCCGCGAGGGGGATACATGCTTAAACCATGAATGCAATTATTTATGTATGTTATCCTAATTTATTATTGCCTAAGTAACTATTTTGCCTTTAAGTCCCCAATATCATGAACCGTTAGTTAATCTACGGAGTAAGCGCGAATGTTGTGAATAGATCTATTTGGGTTGGACTCCCCGTTGGTGTACCCAGTCATACCGGTAACCAATTGCAATCAGAAACAGTGCAATATTACCATAAATGCCACTAATGTCAGGAAAATTTAATAAAAGCTATGAATAAAATTCAATCAATGTTATAAATTATATTAAAATACATCATGTGACAAGTAATGAAATTTATATAGTTTAAAATATCTTATATTTGCATAGAAAAAAAATAATAAAATAATTATTTCTTATAAAATATGGTATTTGCCGAAATAATTTATTAAAAATTACTTATATTATACAATTATATAAAATATAATAGGGAATTATGAAATTATATTTAGGCAAAAATAAAATCTGATTTTCTACTTTGAAAATACCACAATCTTGGCATGTTAGTTTTGTTTATCTTTTTTATACAATTATTCATTTGTAAAATATCTTTTAAAAAAAACCATTTCCGAAAACCCTAAATAATTTAGTGGCGGCACCATTATTTTTTCAAGGCAAGGAACGAATTTTCTAGGGTTCTTGGGAGTACAAGGGAGCTAAGAAAATTATTGGTTCATTGGTTTGAAGCTTGATTCGATTTATGGTGTTCTTTTGAATTCGAAATACCTAGCCGAACTCAATAATTCATAAAATCATCCATAATTATTCAAGGTATTTTATAATCATTTTACATTAGATACATCTGATTTGTTCATGAGGGGAAAAATTACATGCACGTTATTTTGATTTATTAAGCTAAACATGATCTAAACCCTAAAATAATTGCAAGAATTGTTATTCGGCTTCTTAAATAAATTTAATACTTTCGATTTTTATATTTTTTATGACTTGTATATATCATTTATGAACTAGATAAATTGTTAGAAAAATTTTATAAAAGATTTAGATAATTATTGTGGAATTTCTTAATTCTTGCCGATCTTCGAATTATCGAAAGAATGAAGAAATAAATTGGGAAAAAGAATTAGGGGTTAGGTTTTTATATTTTTCCTTGGTCCATACATGCGAATGATATGTGAAAAATTATGTAATTATTGGGAAGGAAAAATGCTAATTCGGGTTTTGTGCATTTTTTGGTTACCCGATTTGTGTTTTAAAAAGTATACGGGGGTGTTTGTAATTTCTGAAACTTTGGGTGATTATGGCATGTTAATATAATGTATAGATTCTGTGAAAAAATATAGTAGAAGGCGTTATATATTGTCATATTGATAATTGTTTATGTGTTAAACATGATTAATTGTAATTATATATAAATCATATATATAATTCGAATTGTATTTAAAATGAGGGACTAAAAGTGTTAATTATGGTAATTGTACAGTTATGATCAGTAATTAAAAGTAATTAAGTATGAAAATCCATATTTTGTATTATAAGGCTTTGTTTTGCACAAAATGGGATAATTAAAGATATGTTTAATTAAAGTAATAAACTAAAAGGACTAATTACGTAATTATGTAAGATCAAGGGATTTGGAATTGTAAATTACAGAAATAGAAACTGTGCTATTATAGGAAACATGCTATTTATGGAAACCTGATATTTATAGTAAACGTGCTATTCTATTAAAAACCTGCTATTTTTAGAAAGTCTATTTTTGGGAAGTTTAATTATGGAAACTTATTAAATCAGGAAAGTTATCATTTATGGAAAGTTAATTAAGGAAAGTCTATGTTCGGAAACTTACTATAATTAGAAGCTGCTATTTTTGGAAAGTACCCAATATAACAAGAATACTAATCATGAAATATATTAATCATGGAATATGTTAATCATGGAACGTACTAATCAAGGAATCATGCTAATAATAGAAAGTTACTAAAAATAGAAAGAAAGTTACTAAAAATAGAAAGTTGCTAAAAACAGGAAGTTGCTAAAAATGGAAAGTAACCTTAATCATGAACAAGTAACTTATATATGTCCTTTAACATGTAGATCGCATTAAGCAGGAGTAGCTTCCATCTTCTTATCCATCTCTTTCCGTTACTGCTGGACATAAGGTACGAATATTCCGTCCTTTCAGTAAGGACATTCTTTCTTTTCATGATTCATCCCCAGAACTGCTATGCTTCCCTATTTTTATGTCTTTTTCCATGATCCTTTGCATGTTTGATTTCATGACTTATTCTATTGCCCGTGCTATATATTTCGCATGACCTTGATTTACGATGCTTACACCTAGTCATGGAGGTACCATGACCGTGACACATGAGGCACCTGTGTCACGACTCTTTCGCGTTGAGAGTGATTTCACGCGGCGTCCCTTTTCATGTTACCAGATTATATTTCATGTTTGGCCATTATTATTCAGGGGCGTATGGGTGCATCCTAGTTTACATGTTTACACGTTCATGGTGATTGGTTGGTGTGTGCTCTACATCCCATCACATTGGAGCTGATCCCTCCACCCATATTATTATAAGAGGTCACCCCTCTATTACATGTTGAGGCCAAGCCCTTATTATATGGCATGTATTCAGATATTATTGTTGATAGATGTATGATGATATGATTGCTCGCTGGGTCATGCTTTTATATACTATATATGTTTTATAAATGATATCCTCATGATATCTTTGACTTCTCGAGTACACGTTTACATGTTTATTTCCATTCTCTTCATGATGTTTTTCAGGTTTCTCATGAACTCTTGATTTTCCGCTGCTTTATACTTATTATCCAGGATTCATACTTATTACTTACATTGTTATTTTATCCGTTCACTGAGAGTTATGCTCAAGCCGTATTTTCTGTCTCTTTTTATTCGGAAGGTATCTAGAGGAGATTGGGGCTTGAGAGAGTGTGTGCTTAGGAAGTGACATTTAGCTTCCTTTCTTTTTATAGCAGACACTTGATGTGCTTATAATATCTTGGAACATGTTTAAGTCCTTTTAGACTTATTTTACGGTAATTCCATGTTGAATCTCATAATCGGGAAGCGATGTTTGATTCGCTTTAACCTTGTTCTATGTTATCATTTATGACTTTATGCCTTTATTATGCTTTGATATGACACCATGATTATGACGTTTTGGCCTACTCTCCGGAGCGGGTTTGGGTCGTTACAATTATGGTATCAGAGCTCAGGCTTTCGACCTGTAGGCTCTAAAAATAACTTTGACCTGTGGAGGATTGGGTAGACATTTAGGTTCTTTCAAGAATCGACGTTTATTTTTTAGGTCACGTTTTGACCCTTTAACCGTTTAATCATTAAACCCTTTTTACAAATGTCAGATGGTGAACACTCGTACCGATGCTGAACTCGCTGCGGCCGTTCAGGCAGCCGTGGATGCCATGCTCCCACAGATTCGCGAGCAGGTTCGCGAAGAATACCGCACTGGTGCTTCGGGTAGTAATCCTCCACCAGTCACTATTCATACTTGGCTTGAGCGCTTCAATAAGCAGAAACCCCGTTCGTTCGAGAAGGCAGTAGCCCCTGTTGATGCTGAGAATTGGATCTCCCATATGGAGAAGATCTTTGATGTGATGGATTGTAATGATGCTTTTAAGACCAGATTGGCTGTGTATAAGTTTGAGGGTGACGCGTTAGCTTGGTGGAAGGCCTATAAGCAGGCAACAGAGGGATGCTGTGGTTCCTACCTGACTTGGTGCTGCTTTTTCAAAAAGAAGCTGTTCTTCTTCAGTTTTTCCCTTCGAGCCGTGCCAAGAGGCGCTTGAAGAGAGAGTATCATTTCAATCCGCCAAAGGGCGATGTGAAAATTTGACCTGAGTACATGAAGCGTTTCCTTGCCTAGCTGTTTTTCTTTGGACAGGCTTGTGGTACTGTAGAAGAGCAGGCAAAGAAATTTCGTTGGGGTCCTTCATAAGTCATCCTTGACCAAGTCTGTGTATCAGTTTAAGGATGTTGCTCATGGTTGCGGATGCTGCACTGCAACTTGGATAATCACTTCGTGACTGGGATAGGGATGTCTATGATTGGTGCACCGAAGTTCAGACATGGGCACAAGAGGTGAAGTCCGGTTATCACCTTACAGTCAGCAGAGGGTAGTCACTATGAGGTCACGGTCAGGAGTGATGATACGAATAGAAAAAATGACCGTCTAAGGGTCTGATAGGCAGGGGCGGTGGTGGTAAGTACGTATTAACAATAACAACAACCACTTCATGACGAAAACATGTCAAAAATCTTTATCGTTTCGACTTTATCTGTTATATGATATGATTCAAACATCAGTCTTGGTTAAACAGGAATTCTGGTTGCTGGACGCGTCCAATAGTAACAGAGGCAGCAATCCCTATCGGATCTACCAACCTGGGGTAAATCATTTGAAATAAAATTTTATTCTCTTTATGGTCTCGAAGTTCATTTGTCTCATGAATCTATCTTTGAATCAGGTTCCTAGCAGTCCAGGGTACACTCTGAGGGTTATAATCACCTGTTTGACAAACATGTGGACGTAGAACCAGGAGAGTTGTCGATCGTGTTGTGGGTAGATGAACTTCTAATGTGGCAGGCTTGTCATCTTCAGCGGGTGACTGCATGAAAGAACTTTTGGCTGTAGTTCGTCTGGTCATGTTGACAAGAAGCCAAGATGCATCAGGCCATGTCTTTGAACTTACTCAGGATCAGCCGCAATACTTTCAGGTTAACCATCACTGGTGCACTATTTTTTTCTGAACGTGCAGTGTTTGTTTTATTTGTTTCGGGTGCGACACATTCTGTGTATCTACCTAAGTTTTGCCTCATGTTTTACTATGACACCTCTATATTACTTGATCATGTATTATGTATATCCTACGGCCATGAAAAGACTCGCACCGTATTAACCAAGTCTATAGAGATCTTCCTTACAGTTCGGATGACCAAGAATTCGTTCAGGTCATGCACTTCCCTTGGGCTATGTGTGATATTTGCTAATTATGGAGTCATGGACTGCGTTAGCGAGACAACCGTGCTATGATTGAATTGTCATTCCGTCGTGTTATAATTCGGCATATTCAGCTCCTGGAAATTTATTTATCATGTTCCTTACCGGGAAAATTATGAAAATCATTTCGGCTTTAAAAGCACGTACCTTACTATCGCATGGCTGTGAAGGTTTTCTGGCTACCATTCATGACACGGATCTTTTGACGTATTCTTCTATCATGGATAAAGCGATTGTTTCCGAATTTCAGGACGTATTTCCAGAAGAACTTCCAGGAATACCTCCTATTCGCGATGTTGAGTTTAACATTGAGCTTATTCCCGGAGCTGAGCCTATCTCAAAAGCTCCTTATCGCATGGCACCGATTGAGTTAAAAGAGTTGAAGGATCAGTTACAGGAATTGTTGGAGCGAGGTTTTATTCGCCCGAGTGTATCGCCATGGGTGTTGCACCTGGTTATGTTTGTTCAAGAAGAAGGACGGGTAGCATGAGTTTATGTATCGACTTCCGTGTTGAACTTTTTGAACAAGTCACCATTCGTAATCGTTATCCCCTTCCACGTATCGATGATTTATTTGATCAGCTTCAGGGCGCTAAACATTTTTCAAGATTGATTTTACGATCTGGTTACCATCAGTTGCCGATGTGAAAGAGCAGGACATTTCCTAGGCTGCTTTTCGAACCACGCTATATGGTATTATGAATTCTTGGTTATGCCTTTTGGTCTCACGAATGCTCCAGCTGTATTTATGGACCTGATGAACCGAGTTTTTCATGAATTCTTGACAAGTTTGTCATTCGTGTTCATTGATGATATTTCTGGTCTTCTCTAAGTCTTAAAGAAGAACCCGAGGGCATCTCCGTCACTGTTCTAACAGATTTTAAAGTAAGGAGAAAATTATATGCCAAGTTTCCATAGTGCGAATTTTGGTTGAGTAAAGTGCACTTTCGGGTCACATTGTTTCAGCAGAAGGGAATCACTATGGATCCGGCGAAGGTTCAGGCTATCACCAATGGCCAAGTCCGACGTCCGGTGACCGATAGTACGAAGTTTTCTTGGATTATCAGGTTATATCTACCGCAGATTCGTAGAGGGTTTTCTCTATGATTAGCTTACCCTCTAACCAAGCTTATGCGAAAATGCGTGGAAGTTAGTCTGGAATGAAGAGCAAGGAAAAGAGCTTTGAAGACTTAAGCAACTTTTGGTTTTTTCTCGGCCTATTCTACTCTCCCATCTGGTACAGGTGGATATCCAGATTTACAGTTGATGCTTTAAGAAGGGTCTTGGGAGTGTACGCTATGAGCACATGGAAATAGTGAATGCATATGCCTCACGACAACTAAGCCCTCGAGGTGAAGATCTACTCATGATCTGGAGTTAGCAGCAGTTGTCTTCGCTCTCAAAATTTGGAGACACTACCTTTATGGCGAGTCGTGTGATATTTTTACCGATCATAAGAGCCTTAAGTATATCTTCAACAGCGAGAATTAAATATGAGACAAGAGGCATTGGTTGGTGTTATTGAAGGATTATGACACCAAATTACAGTACCATCTGGGTAAAGCAAATGTGGTGGCTGTTGCTTGACGTAGGGAAGTCGGGATGCATTAGCTGTATCCAACGTGGAAGAAGAGGATTATTCGTTGACCCTTGGCGTTTGGACATCGAATTATGTGTTGTAGAAAGTGTGGTTTTCTGGGCTAGTCTGAGGGTTGAGCTTAACCTAATTTCACAGATCAAGACAGCTCAGAAGGATGACAGAGAAATCTGGGCAATTATTCAGAATATTGATCAGCAGACCGAGTTTTGCGTTGATGCCGATGGCATTTTTATGGGCAGGAGTACTAAATCATGCATACCAGAGGATCCTACACTTCGGGGGGGATGAAGCCTTGTGATGTGGCTCATAGTTTCTCCATTTTCAAATCCTATTTCAGGTTCGGACAAAGATGTATCTCGATCTTCAAGCAACACTTTTGGTGGAGTGGTATGAAAACGCGATGTGGCTACGTTTGTGTCAAAGTGTTTATCTTCAGCAGGTTAAGATTGAACACACAATGTGCAAGTGGACTATTGCAACCGTTAGATTATCCTGTTTGGATAGTGGGAGAAATATCCATGGATTTGTTACCGGGTTACCACGGACTCAGTGAAGCACGATGTATCTGGTTGTTGTAGATCGTTTTTTGGATAAATCGGCACATTTTCTCCTATCCGTAAGGATTACCACGTTAGTAAAATAGCAGAAATGTTCCAAACAAGAAATTGTTCGATTACACGGTACTACCCATCAGCGATGTGTCAAATAGAGATCAACGTTTCAGTCTCGTTTCTCGGAAAGGTTTACAGAAAAGTTGGGGAACCAGGCTAAGCTTTAGTACAGCTTTTTCAATCCTGAGACGACGGTCAGTCGGAGCTGATACGATTCAAACATTAGAGGATTTGTTACGTCATGTGTTTAGAAGGGACAGGAAATTGGGTTGACTGTTTATGTATAGTGGAGTTTGCCTACAATAACAAATTGGCATGGAGTATTAAAATGCGTCCTTTCGAGATGTGTATGGTAGGAAATGTCGTGTCCTATTTGTTGGGATCAGGGTGGGAACGTATTCTTGAGGGTCGGGAGATGATTGGGGTGACTAATGAAAGGTGCCGTCGCCGGGGGAAAAGCTTAAGGAAGTCAGAATCATCAGAAGATTACGCTGACTGGCAATCGAGAAGCATTAGAGTTCGAAGACGAGGTGTGCATGTTTCTTGAAAGTATCACCTAACGTGGTGTCAGTCGTTTTTGGTATTAAGGGCAAGCTTAGTCCTCGTTTCAGTGGACCATTTGAAATTCTTGATCGCCGTTGGTGAGGTTTCTATCGTTTTGGCGTTACTCCTCAGCTATCTCATGTTCACAATGTGGTTTCACGTATCACTTACTCACGAGGTTAAAGTACCATCCTCTTCACGTTATCTCTTATCCATTCGATCAGATCCGTGAGGATTTATTTACACGGAAGAGCCTGAGTCTATTCTAGACCGTCAAGACAAAGTCATGAGGAACAAGACAATTTCTTTTGTCAAAATTCTTTGGAGGAATCATCCCGAGCGGGGAAGCCACTTGGGGACCGAGGAGTCTATACGACTTCTCTCATCCTCATTTTCTTCCATGGATCTGGTATGTCTCTTTTCAGCTGTATATGTTTCTAATTCAGACGGCGAATTATTCTTTTAAGAGGGGAAGAAGTTGTAAAACTCTAAAATTGAGAACAAGTGCAAAATTACCAAAATGCCCCTAATGTCAAAAAAATAAAATTTAATAAAAGCATGAATAAAATTCAATCAAGTGTTATAAATTATAAAAATACAATCCAGATTGTGACAAAGTATGAAAATTTATATAAGATAAAAATATCTTTTATTATGCAAGAAAAAAAATAATTTTTCTTATAAATATGTATTTTGCCGAACAAATAATTATAAGTAAATTACTTATAGTATACAAATAAATATAAATATAACAGTGGAAATTATGAAATATTTTTAGGCAAAAATAAAATCTGATTTTATACTTTGAAAATACCCAAAATCTCGGCATTTTAGTTTGTATATCTTTTTATATACAATTTTCATTTGTAAATATCTTAAAAACCATTTCCAAAAACCCTAAACAATTAAAGTGGCGGCACCATTATTTTTTCAAGGCAAGAAACGAATTTTATAGGGTTCTTGGGAGTACAAGGGAGCTAAGAAAATTATTGGTTCATTGGTTGATGCTTGATATCGATTTATGGTGTTCTTTTGAATTCGAAAATACCTAGCCGAACGCAATAATTCGTTTAAAATCATCCATTTATTATTCAGATTTTTATAACTCATTTTACTTTAATATACATTGATTGTTCATGAGAAAATTACCCAGCACGTTTATTTTGCATTTATTAGCTTTAAACATGATCTAAAACCTAAATAATTGCAAGAATTGTATTCGGCTCTTAAAAATGTATACTTTCGTTTTTATAATTTTTTATGACTTGTATATATTCATTTATGAACAGATAAATTGTTAGAAAAATTGTATAAAAGATTTAGATAATTATTGTGGAATTTCTAATTCTTGCCGATTTTGAATATGAATGAAAGAAATGAAGAAAACTAAATTGGAACAAAAGAATTCGGGTTAGGGTTTTTATATTTTTCCCAGGTCCAATACATGCTAATGAATGTATAAAAATTATGTAATTATTGGGGAAAATTCTAATTAGGGTTTTGTGCATTTATTGGTTACCCGATTTGTGTTTTAAAAGTATAAGGGGGTGTTTTGTAATTTCTGAAACTTTGGGGCTGATTTATGATATGTTAATATTAATGTTATAGATTCTGTGAAAAATTAAATAGAAGGGTTAACATTGTTCATTTGATAATTGTTAGGGGTTAAAACATGATTAGTTATTTATTAGTATATATATAATTCGAATTGTATTTAAAAACTGATAGAGGGACTAAAAAGTTTGTATTATGAAAATGTACAAGGTGATGATTCAGTAATTAAAGTATTTAAGTATGAAAATACCAGACTTTGATATTTTTATAAGGGCTTGTTTTGCAAAAATGGATAATTAAAGATCATGTTTAATTAAAGTAATAACTAAAAGGACTAATTACGTAAATTATGTAAGATCAAGGATTTGGATTGTAAATACAGAAATAGAAACCTGCTAATTATAGAAACATGCTATTTATGGAAACCTGCTATTTATAGAAACCTGCTATTTATAGAATATGCTATTTTAGAAAGTATTATTTTTGGGAGTTAATTATGGAAACTTATTTAAATTCAGGGAAAGTTATCATTTAGGGAATGTTAATAAGGAAATTCTTATGGTTCGAAACTTACTATAATTAGAAGCTGCTATTTTGGAAAAGTCCCAATATAACAAGAATACTAATCCTGATTATATTAATCATGGGAATATGTTAATCATGGAACGTTACTAATCAAGGAATCATGATAATAATAGAAAGTTTACTAAAAATTGAAAGAGAAAGTTACTAAAAATACAGAAAGTTGCTAAAACAGGAAGTTGCTAAATGGAAGTATACCTTAATCATGAACAAGTAACTTATATATGTCCTTTAACATGTAGATCGCATTAAGCAGGAGTAGCTTCCTTCTTATCCATCTCTTTCAGTTACTGCTGGACTAAGGTACGGGGAATTATCCGTTCTTTCAGTAAGGACATTCTTTCTTTCATGGATTATCCCCGAACTGCTTTATGCTTCCCATTTTTATGTCTTTTGCCATGATCTTTACATGTTGATTTTCAAGACTTATTCTATTGCCCGAGCTATATATATACGCATGACCATGATTTACATGACTTACCACCTAGTCATGGAGGTACCATGACCGTGACACATGAGGCACCTGTGTCACGACTCTTTCGCGTTGAGAGTGATTTCACGCGGCGTCCCTTTTCATGTTACCAGATTATATTTCATGTTTGGCCATTATTATTCAGGGGCGTATGGGTGCATCCTAGTTTACATGTTTACACGTTCATGGTGATTGGTTGGTGTGTGCTCTACATTCTCAATCACATTGGAGCTGATCCCTCCACCCATATTATTATAAGAGGTCACCCCTCTATTACATGTTGAGGCAGCCCCTCTATTATATGCATGTATTCACGATATTATTGTTATGACATGTATGATTATATGAGCTCGTGGGCATTCCTTATTATTTATGTTTATAAATGATATCTCATGATATCTTTGACTTCACGTTACCACGTTTTACATGTTTATTTCCTATTCCTTCACGATGTATTCTCCAGGTTTCCTCATGACACTCATGATCTTTCCGCTGCTTTATATTTATTATCCAGGATTCATACTTATTACTTACAGTGTTATTATATCCGTTCACTGAGCGTTATGCTCAGCCGTATTTCTTTCTCTTTCTTATACGGCAGGTATCTAGAGGGAGATTGGGCTTGAGAGAGTGTGTGCTTAGGAAGTGACCATTTAGCTTCCTTTCTTTTTATCGCAGACACTTTGATGTGCTATACTATCTTGGACACATGTTTTAGTCCTTTAGACTTCTTTTACGTTATTCATGTTGATCTCATAAACGGGAGCCGATGTTTGATTCCGGCTTTCCACTTTGTTCTATATTATCATTTATGACTTTATGCCTTTATTATGCTTTGATATGACACCATGATTATGACGTTTCGGCCTACTCTCCGGAGCGGGTTTGGGTCGTTACATTTATGGAGATTCGGGTGTCTTTGGTTGAACTTATTTTACCTAGTTTAGCAATGGCTGATGTACCGGCCTTTTTACATGTGATGGAAAGACAAATATGGTCAACTGCGCTGATTCACCTGTTCATATAGTGTCCCTCATGACCCGCATCAGAGTTACTCGTGGTTCTCCTAGAAATTTAGCTCCTTACCTTGATAAGGTTCGTAATGTCCTTATCTTTGTTTACAGGCGCGCGTGGATGCCATGCTTCTCACAGATTCGCGGAGCAGGTTCGTGATGAGTACCGCACTGGACGCGTAGCTTCGGGTAGTAATCCTCCACAGTCCTATTCATACTTGGGCTTGAGCGCTTCAATATGAAGAAACCCGTTCTTCGAGAAGGCGTAGCCCATGTTGAGGGCTGAGAATGGATCTCAATATGGAGAGATCTTCGACGTGATGGATTGTAATGATGCTTTTAAGGCCATATTGCTGTGTATTAGTTTCGAGGGTGAAGCGTTGGCTTGGTGGAAGGTATAGGCAGTCCAAAGGAGGAGATGTGTGAGTCCTTACTTTGACTTGGGAGGCTTTCAAAGGCTGTTCTTTCTTCAGTTTTCCCTCGAGCCGTAGCAGAGCGCTTGAAGAGGGAGTACATTCCATCCACCAATAAGGTGCAGTAAAATAGTGATGGAGTACATGCAGGCGCTTCCTCCGCCTAGCTGGTTTCTTGGACAGGCTGCTGGCACTTGCAGAAGAACAGGCGGAAGAACTTTCGTTAGGGGTCTTATAAGTCAATCCATTGACCCTGTCATGTGTTACGTTTACGGAATGTTGCTCAGGTTTCGGTATGCTGCACGGCAACTTAGAATACTTCGTGACAGGGATGACTATGATAGGTCGAAGTTCGACAGAGGTTAAGAACCCTTCAGTAATAAAATCTTTACAGACTTGTTTTATGTATTTACCTTCTTATCTATAATATGTACCGTCCAACTATTCTCCAGGCATAAGAGTGGAGACCGATATCAGTCGGCCACTCAGCAGAATAGTTACCGGGGTCATGATCAGAAAAATGACGTCATGGGTCTGTGATAGGCTGGGCGGGTGATGGTAACTACCGATAAACAACAAAACAACAATACTCTCGTGATAACAACAGGTAAATCTTTATAGTTTACGTCTTTATTGTTATATGGATAAATCTAACATCACGTTATGATAACAGGAATTCTGGTGCTGGACGCGACCAAAGGAACAGGGGTCAGCAGTCCCACCGATCTACCAACTCTGGTAATTCATTTGATATAACAAGTTTATTCGCTATATGTCTCAAAATTCATGTCTCACGATCTATCATTGAATCAGGTTCCCAGCAGTCCAGAGTTCCCCTCAGAGGGTTATACTCACCCTGTTTGCAACAATGTGGAAGTAGACGTCCAGGAGAGTGTAGTCGTGCTGCTGTACTTGTCTCTGCAAATGTGGCAGGTCTGGTCATCTTCAGGGGACTGCATGTAGAACACGAGTGCTAAGTTCGTCTGTATGTGACAAGAAACAGATGATCAGGGCCGTGTCTCCTTTGCACTTTACTCAGGATCAGTCGCCCATACTTCAGGTACCATTACTGGGTTGCTATTATTATTTCGGTACGTGCAAGTGTTTGTTTTATTTGATACGGGTGCGACACATCTTGTGATTATCATACAAGTTTGCTTCATGTTTTACTATTGACACTATATTTACTTGATCAGTATTATGTATATCCACGCCCATGACATGATTCCGCACGTGTATTTACCCATGTATATAGAGATTTTCCTATTAGTTTGATGACAAGATTCGTTCAGTTATGCACTTCCCTTTGATATGGTGAATTTGACTTAATTCTGGGTATTAGACTGGTAGCAGCACACCGTGATACGATTGACTGTATTCCGGTGTGTTTCATTCGGCGATATTCGTACTCCTGAAATTTATTTATCATGGTTCATTACGGGAAAAACCTATGAAGATCCATGTCCGCTTTAAAAGCACGTACCTTACTATCGCATGGCTGGACGGTTTTTTTGGACTACCATTCATGACACGACTTCTGAATCATAGTTTCTTCTATTCATGATCAGCCGATTGTTTCCGAATTCATGGACGGTATTTCCGGAAGAACTTCCAGAATACCTCCTATTCGCGTGTTGAGCTTTAACTTGAGCCTTATTCCGGAGCTGAGCATATCTCAAAGTCTGTATCGCATGGCAACGATTGAGTTTAAAGAGTTGAAATAGGATCGTTACAAGAGTTGTTTAGAGGAGGTTTTATTCGCCGAGTGTATCGCCAATGGGGTTGCACGGTTCTGTTTGTCTAGAAGAAGGTGGTTGCATGAGATTTATGTATCGATACGTGAATCTTGAACAAGATCACCATTCGTAATCGTTAGACCTTCACGTATGAAGACGTTATTTGATCAGCTTCAGGGCGCTAGCATTTTTCTAAGGATTTTCGAATTATGATTTTTTTTGTGTAAAAATTATATGAATATATTTTGATACTTACGATCTGGGTACCATCAGTTGCCGAGTTGAAAGAGAGGACATTTCAGATGCATTTCGCATACGTTAATGGTCATTATGAATTCTTTGTTATGCCTTTTTGGTCTCACGAATGCTCCAGTGTTTTTTGGAACTTGATGTGAACCGAGTTTTTCTATGAATTCTGGACAAGTTCGTCATCGTGTTCATTGGTGATATTCTGAGTCTTCTCTTATGTCTAAAGAAGAAACGAAGGAGCATATCCGCACCGTTCTACAGATTTTACGACAGGGAATTATATGCCAGGTTCAAAGTGCGACTTTTGGTTGGTAAGGTGGGATTTCTGGGTCACATTGTTTCAGCAGAAGGAATACTATGGATCCGGCGAAGGTTGAGGCTATAACCATAAAGACCAAGACGACGTCTTGTGACTGAAAACGGAGTTTTCTTGGATTAGCAGGTTATTACCGCAGATTCGTAGAGGGTTTCTCACGATTAGCCTTACCCTTAACTAAGCTTATGCGAAAGGGCGAGAAGTTTGTATGGAACGAAGAGCGAGAAAAGAGCTTTGAAGAGCTTAAGCAACGTTTGGTTTCCTCGCCTATTCTTACTCTTCCATCTGGTTCAGGTGGATTTCAGATTTACAGTGATGCTTCTAAGAAGGGTCTTGGGTGTTGTAACTCATTGCTGCATGGGAAGTGAGCCTAATGCCTCACGACAACTAAAGCCCTATGAGGTGAACTATCCTACTCATGATCTGGAGTTAGCAGCCGTTGTCTTCGCTCTCAAAATTTGGAGACACTACCTTTATGGCGAGTCGTGTGATATTTTTACCGATCATAAGAGCCTTAAATATATCTTCACGCAGCGAGAATTAAATATGAGACAGAGGCGTTGGTTGGAGTTATTGAAGGATTATGACACCAACATTCAGTACCATCCGGGTAAAGCAAATGTGGTGGCTGATGCTTTGAGTAGGAAGTCGGGTATGATAGCTGGTATCAAGGTGGAAGAAGGGATTATTCGTGACCTTGAGCGTTTGGATATCGAATTATGTTCGTGGACAGAGATGTTTTCTGCGGCTATATGCGGGTTGAAGCCTAACCTAAATTTTCACAGATCAAACAGCTCAGCAAGGGATGACGGAGAAATCTGGGCAATTATTCAGAATATTGATCAGCAGACCGAGTTTCGCGTTGATGACGATGGCATTTTATGGCAGGGTACTAAATTATGCGTACCAGAGGATCCTACACTTCGAGAAGCCTTGATGACTGAGGCTCATAGTTCTCCATTTTCGATTCATCCAGGTTCGACGAAGATGTACCACGATCTCAAGCAACACTTTTGGTGGAGTGGTATGAAGCGCGATGTGGCTACGTTTGTGTCAAAGTGTTTAACATGTCAGCAGGTTAAGATTGAACACCAACGTGCAAATGGGTATTGCAACCTTAGAGATTCTGTTTGGAAATGGTGATGAGATATCCATGGATTCTTGTTAACCGGGTTACCGCGCGACTCAGAGGGAGGCACGATGCTATCTGTGGTTGTTGTTGATCGCTGACTAAATCATGCACATTTCCTTCCTAATCCGTAGGGTTCCCCGTTAGTAATATTAGCCAAAAAATGTCTCCAACAAGAAATTGTTCGATTACACGGTACTCCATCAGGATCGTTTGTTAGAATAGGATCCAGTTTCACGTCTCTTTCTGGAAGGTTTTACAGAAAAGCTTGGGGAACCAGGGGTCAAGGTTTTAGTTCAGCTTTTCATCCTGAGGACCGACGGACAGTCGGAGATAGATTCAAACATTAGAGGATATGTTTACGTTCATGTGCTTTGGAATGGGCAGGAAATTAGGATGACTATATATGTCTAGTGGAGTTTGCCTACAATAATAGTTGGCATTTGGAGCATTAAATGCGCTCTTTCGAGATGCTGTATGGTAGGATAATGTCATGATCCTATTTGTTGGGATCAGGTCGGTGACGTATTCTTGAGGGTCCGGCGATGATTGAGGTGAGTAATGAAAGGTCGCCGTCGCCAGGGAAAGCTTAAGGTAGCTCCGAAATCTCAGAAGAGTTACGCGACTGACATCGCAGAGGTTAGCGTTCGAGCGGGTGAACATGTTTTCTTGAAAGGTATCACCTTACACGTAGAGGTCAGGCCGTTTTGGTATCAAGGGCAAGCTTAGTCCTCGTTTCAAAGGTCGTTTGAGTTCTGATCGCGGTATGTGTGAGGTTTTCTTATCGTTTGGCGTTACCTCCTCAGCTATCTCATGTTCACAATGTGTTTCACGTATCATTACTACAGAGGTTTCAATAGTATCATCCTATTTACGTTGTCTCTTATCCAGTCGATAAGATCCGTTGAGGATTTATCTGATACGAAGAGCTGAGTCTATTCTAAACGTAGGACTGGTGATCATAAGGAACACGCGCATCCCTTTTGTCAAAATTCTTTGAGGAATCATCCAGAGCGGGAAGCCACTTGGGAGACGAGGAGTCTATACGGACTTCTTATCTCATTTCTTTCACATGACAGGGTAAGTTCCTTTTCAGCTGTATTCATGTTTCTAATTCGGCGACGAATTATCTTTAAGAGGGGAAGAGTTGTAAAACCCAAATGGGAATAATACCAGGAAAATTAAAAATTTAATAAGTAAATAAATTCATACAAGTAAACGCAAGAAATTAATATCTGTATAGACAAGTTTATTTCATAGGAATTAAATATTCGAAAAGAACGAATACGCGGGAATACGAAGTTTGTCACGAAAACTTAAAAATCATTCTTTTCTTTTTGTGCCTCTAGCCTCGTGCGCCCATTTCAAAAAAAAAAAAGGGCCATTTCATTTATAGTAAAGCCAAGCCAAGATTATAAATAGATATCTAAGTATCAGGTCAAAAATAAATAAATATTAAAACCCTAGTTACTCCTTACTATTCGGCCGAGTATTCCACTGCTTCATTCCTCCAATGGGAGATGAGAAAACAAGAAGAAAATTTGAGCTTTTGGTTCGTGATCCATTGGGTTTACGTGTTCTTGTCACTCCTAGATCGATCCCCGTAATCGGTATATAATTACCTCTTTCTTTTTCTTCTTAAATTTTTAGGTATGCATGCATGAAACATGAAACCATAGATCCATATATGAAATCATACAAGAAAAGTGTGTTAACTATGATGTAAAATAAATATTGCATGTTGCTAAATCATTATACTTGCTTGGGATGTTGTCGTGTGGAGGGTGGCTCGAACAAAGACCAAGCCGAGACCCTAATGGTCTCGGCACATGGTGGTTATTGACCTGTGACTCTGCCGAGTGAATCTTGGCCGAAACCCAGCCCAAGCCGAGACCCTTTGGGGATCGGACATTTACTTTTGTGCCTCATGTTGAGTGTGTGTGGTTGGCCAAAAAGGGATAAGCAAGCAAGAGCTATAAGGCTCTCGGCAAAATCATGTGGCCGAGTGGGTAAACAAGCCGAGACCCACAAGGGTGCTCAGCATTATTAGTTTTGGTCCGTTGGGAAATTGTTGGTCGAACATGAGGAGGGACGAGTCCCTAGTGGACTCGGCTCATGGTTGGTTTTGGTTTCGACTGTGTGTGTGTCAGAAATGTTTAATTTAAGAGATTGCGTCGTACTTGTAAAAACCAAGTGAAACTTGAAAGAACATGGAAGAGGAGGAGTAATCGTTCAGGGGTGCGTGATTGGTGTACGAGGGTTAAAAACGGGGTAGTTGGTTTGTGTTATATTTTTAAATGGGAAAAGTTATGTCATTTATCGTTGTGGTTTGATTTAACAATTTACGATGTGGTCGGAAAGTTTATAAAACAATTAAATAAAATCACGAACGTAATTTTATGTTTTACTACAGTCCCTTAACTTTAATGAATTAGTTTAATACTCTAAAATCATGAAAATGGATTTATTACCCTTAAACTTTAATTAATTGTTTAATACTTCTAAAATCATTGAAAATGGCATTTGTGTGTGTTTGAGAAACTTTAATTAATTACGTTTAATACTTCTAAAATCATGAAGAATACCATTTATTACCCTTAACTAAAATTAATTACTGTTTATACCCTAAAGTATTATAATTGACATGAAAACCCTAACCTTATGATATGTTATATAATTACTATAATGGGAAACTTATTAATTATGGAAAGTGTTAAACATGGAAATAACCTATTTATAGAAACCTGCTATTTTTGGAAACTTACTAAATAAGGAAAGTTACTATTTTTAGAAAGTCTATTTAGAGAAAGTCTATTTTTGGAAACTTACTATAATTAGAAGCTGCTATTTTTGGAAAGTACCTAGTATAACCAGATACTAATCATGGAATGTTCTAATCAAGGAAATATACTAATTATGGAAAGTTACTAAAAATAGAAAGTTACTAAAAATGGAAAGATACCTTAATCATGAACAAGTAACTTATACAAGTCCTTTAACATGTAGATCACGTGAAGCAGGAGTAGTTTCCATCTCTTTCATTTTCGTTGATGGAATTAAGGTACGTATAATTCCGTCCTTTCAGTAAGGACATTCTTTCTTTTCATGATTCATCCCCAGAACTGCTATGCTTTCCCATTTTTATGTTTTTGCCATGATCCTTTACATGTTTGATTTCATGACTTATTCTATTGCCCGAGCTATATATACGCATGACCATGATTTACATGACCTACCACCTAGTCATGGAGGTACCATGACCGTGACACATGAGGCACCTGTGTCACGACTCTTTCGCGTTGAGAGTGATGTTCAAGCAGGGCGTCCCTTTTTCATGTCACCAAGATTTATATTTCATGTTTGGCCATTATTATTTAGGGGCGTATTGGGTGATCCTAGTTTCATGTTTACACCGTTCATGGTGATGGGTGGTGTGTGGCTCTACATCCCATCCACTTTGAAGCTGATCCTCTACCCATTATTATTATAAGAGGTCACTCTCCTCTATTAATGTGAGGCAACCCTTTATTATATGATGTATCATGCACATTATTATTATGGACATTATGGTTATATGAGCTCAAGTGGGCATTCCTTATTCATTTAGTTTCTAACTATCATGATATTTCATGACGTCTTTACTTCGTTATATATAAACATGCTTGTACATGTTTATTTACTATTTTTTCATGACGTATTCTCCAGGGTTCTCATGATCACTCATGATCTTTCCGTTGCTGTGTTATACTTATATCCTAGGAGTCATACTTATTACTTCATTGTTATTATTTCCGGTTCACTGAGCGTTAATGCTCAGCAGCATTTCTTTCTCTTTCTTATACGGATGGTATTAGAGGGAGATTGGGCGAGATTGGGCATGAGAGGAGTGTGTGCTTAAGTCGTGACCCATTTAGCTTCCTTTCTTTTTCATCGCATACATTCTTGATGTTGATGTTATCTTGGACACATGTTTTAGTCCTTTAGACTCTTTTTTGATTATTCATGTTGATCTCATAATTGGGAGCCGATGTTTGATTCGGCTTTCCACCTTGTTCATATGTTAATCATTTATGACTTTTAACCTGTATTTATGCTTTGATATGACACCATGATTCATGTCGTTTTGGCCTACTCTCCGGAGCTGCGTGTTTGGGTAGTGTACTATGGATTTGTTTTGGTTGCACTGTTAAGATATATGGTGCATCATGTTTTGGGAATTCTATGTTTCTTTTGTAATTTTGGGACCTGCCTTTGTAAAACTCTGATTTTAAATGAATGATAACGTATCTTTTAAAAATGTCTCTTTTGAGTCATTTTCTATGATTGTGTTTGTGATTCATGAAGTAATACCCCAGATTAGCTTCCGCTGCTATATTACCAAAATAGGGGTGTTACAAGTACCATCTCCAGATCTCGTAATGTTGAACAAATTAAAGTGGATCTTCAAAGTCAAGAAAGACGAGTGTGGCGGTGTACTAAAAAACAAGGCTAGATTAGTTACTAAAGGATACCGATAAGAGGAAGGAATAAACTTCAAGGAATCGTTTGCACCTGTTGCCTATTTAGAAGTGATTCGTATCTTCATTGCTAATGTTGCCACCAAGAACATGACAATCTATCAGATGGATGTCAAAACGGCTTTCTTGAATGGTGAGCTACGCGAAGTGGTTTATGTTTCTCAACCAGAAGGATTTGTAGATCCAGACAAGCCAAATCACGTGTACAGGCTTAAAAATGCACTCTATGGTCTTAAACAAGCTCCACGAGCGTGGTATGATATGTTGTCCTGTTTTCTACTATCACAAGAATTCTCCAAGAGTGCAGTCGATCCAACTCTATTCACCAAAAAAGCAAGACGCGACATCTTATTGGTACAAATTTATGTCGACGATATAATTTTTGCCTCTACTAATCTTACTATGTGAGATGAATTTTCTAAAATAATGACTTCTAAATTTAAGATGTTGATGATGGGACAACTGTCTTTCTTTCTAGGACTTTAGATTTCTCAAAGTCCCAAAGGCATCTTTATTAACCAGTCCAATTATGCTCTTGAAATAATAAAGAAATATGGTATGCTATCTACTGATCCTGTTGACACCCCTATGGTGGACAAAAGTAAACTGGATAAAGATCTACAAGGGAAACTAGTCAATCTTACACATTACCATAGGATGATTGGTTCCTCAATGTATCTTACATCTAGCAGACCAGACCACGTATTTGCAGTGTGCATGTATGCCTGGTATCAGGCAAAGCCTACCGAAAAGCACCTCCGTGCAGTTAAGCGAATCTTTTGATACCTGAAAGGAACCATTAATATGGGTCTTTGGTATTTGAAAGATTATTGCAATACTCTAATAGCATATGCAGATGCAGACCACGCCGGGTGTCAAGATACTAGACAAAGCACATCTGGAAGTGCACAATTCTTAGAAGATAAACTTGTTAGTTGGTCATCCAAAAAGCAAAAGAGCACTGCTATCTTTAGTACAGAGGCAGGATATATTGCTTTATCTGGGTGTTGTGCTCAAATCTTATGGATGAGATCACAACTAACAGACTATGGCCTTAAATTCAATAAGATTCCTCTATACTGTGATAATAAGAGTGCAATCACTTTATGCTGCAACAATGTTCAACACTCAAGATCAAAACACATAGATGTGAGATACCACTTTATTAAGGAGCAAGTAGAGAATGGAGTAGTGGAACTTAAGAGAGAGAGAAAGAGAGAGGGAGAGAGAAAGAGAGGAAGAAAGATAAAGGGTGGGAGAGAGAGAGAGAGAGAGAGAGAGAGAGAGAGAGAGAGAGAGAGAGAGAGAGAGAGAGAGAGAGA